>JANRMT010062794.1:1010815-1066865 GCA_026402145.1 Polypterus bichir lapradei
TATATATATATATATATATATAAAACATTTTACAACATATCTAACCCTATTCTGTGCTGCTTGCTCATATTAAAAATTCTACAATGTTTCTTCTAGTTATTTACAACTAAATTAACTGTTATAGTACAAAGAAATAGAAGTATTTACATTTGATTTTTTGATGCTGTTGGAGCAATAGTCGAGGATATTCTAATATTAACTACAGAAATACTCATTTTCTAACACCAAAAAGAAAACATGGGTGAGTCTTCCTGGTAGTGTCTTAAACTTTTTTCAGTCTTATTTAACAGGTAAAAAATCCTTTGTTAGTTGTGGTCATTTTAGTTTGGAGGTCCATAATATTGTATATGGTGTACCACAAGGGTATATATTGGGCTCAGTACTTTTTAAATCTACATGCATCCATTATCCTAGATTCTATCAAGACTCAAGATGAACTACCACAGCTGTACAGACGACACACAGCTTTACTTATATATGACGTCACATGACCCTGATGCTCTGGTTCTCTGATTCAATGCATTACTTGTATTTCTGAATGGATGAGTAGTGACTTTCTCAAGTTAAATAAACAAAAAAAAACACATTTTAGTAGTCAGCAAATTCAAATAATGAGGCTATTAGAAATAAACTTGATCCCTCAGCAATAAAAGTTAAGGTTGAGGTAAAGAATTTAGGTGTAACCATGGACCCTGACCAAAACGTTAAATCACACATTAACCATGTAATTAGGACTGTATTTTTTCACTTAAGGGAAGTTACAAAAGTTAGACCTCTTATAACAATGCAAGATGCTGAGAAAATAATCTACGCTTTTGTTTTAATCAAACAGATTACTCCTAAATGGTCTACCTAAAAAAAGCATCAATCAGGTGCAATTATAACAGAATACAGCAGCAAGAATCTTACCCAGAAAAAGAAAATCTGAGTACATCTTTTGAGTTTTAGCATTGTTACACTGGTTACACATGTCCTTTAGAACTGACTCATCTATACTCATGTACATGGATGAGGAATGGTGTAAAAGGGAACATATTACAGTTAAAACTACAGGTTGTAATTCAGACATTGAAATTCATGCTGTCGGAATTCATCCACATTGGAGATAAATTACATCATCCTTATTATAATTTATATTATTACTCCATCCACAAATTAGGACTTAGCAATGGAAATGATTAATTCTGTCACCAATACTTAAATGATTTAACTCCAACCATACAGTTAGTTATATGTGGTGACTTCAACCATGTGGCTTTGGAAGGAACAATGACAAATTTACACTAAAGAAAATAACCCGCTGTATTCAAATGCTAAAGATGCCTTTAAGCAATTCTGACCACAACCTGATTCCCAGCTACAAGCCTGTTACTGATGAAAACCTGTTACTACCAGAATAGTGTGGAAGTGGAGCCTGGAAGCTGAAATGGCTCTGAATGACTGCTTCCAAATGACAGATTGGGAAATGATGTGTGAGTTATATGAGGATGATATTGAGGCACTCATTCATTGCATCACAGACTATATTAAAACTTCTGTGTCAACAGTGGTACCCTCAAAGACATTGCGTTGCTTTCCAAACAGCAAGTCCTAGATTACTAAGGAGCTCAAAGATCTCCTGAATGAGAAAAAGAGAGCATTCAAATTTGGCGACAAAGAGGTTCTGTATGATGTACAGTGTATGCTAAAGAAAAAGCTGAGTGAAGGAAAGGAAGCTTATTAAGCTAAAATAGAAAACAAACTCACTTAGAATAACAAGAAGGATGTCTGGAATAGACTAGGTATAATACTTGGACTCAAGCAATTCAGGGCTCAGGTACTAGAAGGGGAAGTGGACAAAGCTAATGCACTGAACAAATTTTTAACAGGATTTTCCTCCCACTGCAACCTTTTTCTAATGACCAGTCTCCCAACATCATCCCTACAACATTAACAACTCCTACCATATCAACTGGAATGGCCAGTAACAAGTCCACCTCTGATCATCAGTGTGATCTGTTTATAACTAAAGATTAAGAAAGGAGACAAATGAGGAAGCTAGGCACAGGTAAGCTGCACGACCAGATAGAGTCAGTCCTCGACTGATTAAGGCCCTTACTGCCTGACTTGGTGGTGTCCTCTGTCACTTGTTTAGTCTGTCCTTAAGGATTTAGAAAGTGCCGCTGCTATGGTAATCCTGCATTGTTCCTGTTCCAGTGAAGACAGGTGCCTCATTACCTAATGACTACAGGCTAGTGGCACTTATGCATTACATCATGAAGACCTTTAAGAGACTAATCCTGGACTATGAGTACTTTTGTGGTAGACCACCTGGACCCACTGCAGTTTGCCTATTAGACAATAACTGGAGTGAAGAATGCACTTATGTATTTGCTCCACAAGGCTTATTCTCACCTAGGCAAAACTGGAAGCACTGTGAGGATTATGTTGTTTGATCTCTCCAGCACCTTGAATACCATCCAGACATACCTGTTAGGGGGTAAACTCAGAGATAGGCAGGTGGATAAGCCTATGGTATTCTGGATAATGGACTATCTGTCAGGCAGACCACAGTTTGTGAGACTCAAGGACTGTGTTTTTGGTGCGGATGTGAGCAACACTGGACCACCACAAGAAATAGTCCTGTCTCCTTTTTTCTTGACTCTTTAAGCCTCCAACTACAAATATAACACCAGGGGCCTCATGCATAACACCGTGCGCAGAATTCGCACTATAACATGACGTAAGCACAAAAGCCGAAATGTGCTTACGCACAGAAAAATCTAGATGCAGGAATCTGTGTGTACTCCAACTTCCACGTTCTTCTGCTCCATAAATCACAGTCAGCGTGAAAAGTAATGCTCGTGCACGCGCCTTCTGTCCCGCCCCCAACTCCTCCCAGAATTATGCACTTTATGAATATGCAAATCAATATAAATCGCCCTTAAGCTCAGCCTTCTGTGAAAAGACAATGGAAAAAGCAAAAAGGAAAATGGAAGAATTTCAGCGAATACCAAGAGGAGGCAAGGAAAAACATACTATTTGTTGGTTTAAACAGTGGTATAAACAACAAAAGGAAGCTGATCGCCTGACATAGTCGCATAGTGCCCAAAATAAAAAAGAAGCTGTCACATATCAAAGTCGCCGTGAAAAGGCGAGTTGTAGCCCACCGTCTGAGTGTCATATGAAAGCTTATTAGGGTACAGAGAAAAAAAAGGCACACAGTAGGAAAAAAGCACGAAATGTCAACTTCAATCTCGAAATTTCCACTTTAATTACGTAGTTTATTTTGTCATTAAAGTAGAACATCATAAACTTCATCTTAAAATCGTTTAATTAACCAGTTTCTCAAATCACAATGTAACTAAAGTAGCATGTTAAATGCTTTGTTTTGTATTTGATCTTTCATGTGCTCTATGTGTGTGAATCACAACGTGCTTCCGCTTTCTCTTTCTCCGACAGGACACAGAATTCATTACATTCATGATATTACAGCTCTCTGAATAATTAAAATACTGAGATGTATACGTGATATCTTTTTCATGATTATAGGAGTTAAAGCATGTTATTAAACAGGGGAATACGGTGCGTGATAGTGCAAGACCTTCGATGAAATTATAGTAGCAGTACTGTCTCTTTCAAATGTACTAATTTCCAATTCCTGTCCTTACTTTACACATACCCAATCGCCACACAATCAGCTCTGTAATAGACGCTAAGCCATCAGTAAGCTTACAACAATTCTTGAAAACTTTTAAGGAACATTGAAATATCTTTAGTACAAGTTTAATTATTCTATCCATCTATCCTTCCAATGTCACGTCAGCCCCAGAAAGAATACAGCACGAGGTAGGATCAATCCGTGAACTAGCTAGCGCTGCAGAACCGTGTCCTCACATGTTTAGTTATTAACAATACAGATTATTTAAATGAAGTTAAAGTTTTATCTATATAATATAATCAACATATTTTGCTGCATTTCATCTTAAAAATGATATCGTCATCATATGTAAATACGTGCTTTATAAAGTGGAGCAGGTTGTGCAATATTATAACTGTAGTGCAAGTTTACAGTGGGATAATTGTACTTATAAGTACAAACAGTTCTACAAGGAGCACTTGATGGACTGATTGACTGTTTAAAGTTCTTGGGATGAAACTGTTTCTGAACCGTGAGGTCCATACAGGAAAGGCTTTGAAATGTTTTGCCGTGGCAGAGGCAGGGTGGGCTTGATGCTGTATACCGATATTTCTCTTTGCGATCAGCTGCTACTGTGATTCCCCACTCAGATACAGTGATATAAATACTCTGAGTGGTGCAGTGAGAGTAATATGGAAAAAGATGGTCTGCTGTGGCAACTCCTAATGGAAGCAGCTGAAAGAAGAAAAAAAGGTGCAGTGAGAGTAACAACACTAAAGCAGTTATGGTATTTGGAATACTATGGCTATTCCCTGGACCATTATATTGTTTCAGGTTAATTACAATCAGATGCATTATACTAATAAACAATATGCGACTAATTTCAGTGTATTTTTAAAGCCGCGTCAGGAAAATAAAGGATAACCACACAGGAACAGTAGCACTGCTTTGACGCTGGGTGCCGCCAGTCTGCAAAACCGAGCGGAAAACTTGCATATGACATGGTATGAGGTACCATGGAAAAGTGCATGGCTTTATGCCAAGTGTAGGTTTTATACATCGCGATTTGAACGTGGAAACCTTCTTACGCAACATTTCTGTGCATATGCACCGTTTATGCATGAGGCCCCAGGACACTTGTTGAAATTCTCAGGTGATTCTGCACTTATGGGGTGTATTGATAAAAGGGATTTGAGACAGAGTATAGGAATCAGGTGGAGATGTTTGTTTCTTGATACAAAGAGAATTGTCTGCATCTTAACATCAGCAAAATCAAAAAACTTGTTGACTTTAGCTGCACCCAAAAGCCTCGATGTCCTTTCAGTATTTAATGAGTGTATGTAGAGGTGGTTCACTCCTACAAGTACTTGAGGGTCCACATTAATGACAGGTTTGACTGGTCTCAGAAAACAGATTAAGTAAAGATATAAGAAAGGGTAGAGTAGGCTCTTTTTGCTTAAGAGAGTGCACACATTTAATGTGGGAAGTGACTTTTTTTACATATTCTAAAACTCTGTGATGGCCAGTGCAATTCTCTCCACTGTGGTGGGCTGAGCTGGTAACATCATTTCTGGGGATGCGTACTGAATCAACAAGTTAATTAAAAGAGCAGGCTCAGGGACATACTCTTCACCCAGTAGAGGTAGGAGCAAAGAAGAGAACACAAAATTGATGCTTTTATAAACAATGCTGCACATCCTCTCTCTGGCTCACTAACACTGAGGACTTTGAGAAAACAAATTATTTAGCAAAAGTGTGTCAAGAAAGGCTACTGGGGATCCTTTATACCTACAGCAGTGCGCCTGCATAATGCCTCACTGTGATTGTGACGCCAAGTGTTTTTAATTTCTTTTTAATTTTCTTGCTTCATAGTCATTCTGGTTCCTGTTGAGACTACTTTATTTATTTATGTATTTATTTATTTATTTACTTATTTATGTATGTATTTATATATTTATGTTTTTAAAGAGCTTCTTTAAAAAGTCAAACATACAAGAAGTGGTGAGGAAGCCTTTTTCAGTTATACACCAAAAATCTGGAATACCATGGAATACCCACTTTTTAATTTGCCATTTTTGTAGCTACATTTTACTTGTACTCCTAATAGACTATATTTGCATACATTTATCATATTCTTTTCATAGATTTGCAATCATTACTACTGTCAACTTTTCTCTGCCTTCTTTTACAGTTTTTCTGTTCTAGTATTTTGCACCACCACCACCTGATCAAGGCACTGTGCAGCCACCTGTGATGCTTATATGAAGGCAGGTGCCACAGCATTCCATGAGACTGACTGCATCATATCATTTGAAACAGAGCCTAGAAACAATGAGGAAAAACTTAAGACACATGTATGTCAGGTAGAATGCCAAGTAGGGGCTAGGTGGTCTTTTTCACTTGGAACCCCTGCAGATTTGGTTTTTGTTTTATTTGTTTTTTGTTCCTCTCAGCTGTCTGACCTTATCACTAGACTCATCCTTAGACTTAGAATATGATATTGTATATAAGGACACTAATAATTATATATCTATGTTGTGTAAGCTCGCTTGAACTTATTTTTTAAGACTTAATTCATTATTATTCTTGCCTACATTAATGTGTTTTTTTATTGTAACTATTTGACATCTTATAAAACACTTTGAGCTACATTCTGTGTACAAAAATGTTATAGAAATAAATGCTATTTTGTTCTTTATCCTGCTGTTTTTTTATGTTATTTGCCTATCAAATTTCTAACAACAAAGTTATAAAAAACAATTTCCTTATTTGGAGCTATAAAATGTTGCTAAAATGAAATTGCTGATAGTTACATGAGTGAGTTTTGAAGTGTGAAATTGTAGCCTTTTGCCATTGATTAACATAAAGTCTCTTTTTAACTACTGCATAGAAGATGCTGAAATAAGTGTTCTTGAATTTCCAAATCATGAATGTATTTGTTTTAATGGGCTATTAACAGTGACAAAGGTGTTGACAGTTTATTTGTCTCCTCCTTGATGGGTAGACAGCTTTTCAAGGCTTTCATAAGTTGCAGGACACTCCACATCAAAAGTTTTTGGAAAACTACTGTGGCAAACGATAAACATGTTGCAAACTGGATGTGGCCTGGGATCAGCAAAACAACAAGTCCTTTTGAATTAAATAACACTGGCAACCATTTGTTTCTGGGCTTTATTTTAATACCAGCCACATTACCTGTTACTAGTAGAATCAATTTTAAAATATTTGATGTTTGATAACTCTTTCCCTATACATATCTCTTGCCCTTCAGCGTTCCTCAAACTCCTTTCCTCAGTATCCTTGTGTATCTCAACCTGTCTTGCCTTGTTCTCCCACACTCAAGCTCTTTCAAGCTCAGACTCTGTCATTTTGAGCTGCCTATTTTACCTCCTGCCTGGTTTTTGACTGCCACCAATAGTAGATGTACCTCCAATGCCTGCTGTGAAAACATCATTCCTATACTTACGAATACTTCCCATCTTTGAAGGCGAATCTCTGCATATCTTCTATGCCTTTAATCCTCCACATGTGCCGAAACCTTTCTTGTCCAACGCTGTGTGTTTTATTATATAGTATATGTTTTCTCCTCTTCACAGGTTGCAGAAGTTTTTTTCAGGGCCAACTTCATTTCAGCTTGGATAAAAATGCCTTGTGATGCTTTCTAGTTGCTAGTGTAATGATAAGATCAACGACCTTGCTAATACTTCATGCTTTCTGTGTATTAAAGGGTACTCTACTACTGCTTTTTTGTGCCAGATGAGTGTCTTTCTTTCCTCTAGTTAAACTTTATAACAGGTTCAAATTGTGAATAGTGCCTAACCTTTACATCTAATTAAATGTAACATTTGTTAGGTGGACTCTAAATGGGCTTTTTTTTGTTATCAGTAATTATTGTAACCAATGGACCATCTGCCTGCCCATCAAAAAAAAAGTGTACTCCACAAACAAACCAAGATTTTTAAAAATATTTCATTTTTTAGCAATAAAACAGCAAACTGCAATTAACAGTCTTAAAGTTCCTCCAAGAGTCACCAATAGTCTTCAAGCTTTTGCTACCTCTGGTCTTTCAATGTGAATTGTTTCTTTCCTCTGTCAAGTCCCACTGAAAGTATGCTGTAGGGTGCACCATTCATAGGGCAGAGTTACTCCTTTGTGGAAAGCAGAAAATGTACAGTCTGACCCTCCGCTGCTTACCCAGGTACCCTGGACCTGGCTGCTCCTGCTAGAACTTTATGAGGCAAGTATTCATTTCGGCTGTGTCTTTGACCCTGTTGGGTGTTTGCTATTTCTACTGAATCAGAATCAGAATATCTTTATTCTCATTGTAACAAATACAACGAAATTAGGTACAGTCCCTGTTGTGTCAAAATATAAATAAATATAATTATGAAAGGATAAGAAAGGATAAGAAGAAATAAGGTAGAACACAAACATTCAACATAAGACCTTAATTGCACATGAAACACTATTGCACAAGATGTCATCTATTGCACTGCTGCATTGGAGGTGATTAGGTGGCATTCAGTGCCCTAATAGCATCAGGACAGAAACTGTTATTCAGTCTATTTGTCTTTGTTTTGATGTTCCTATATTTTTTGCCTGATGGCAACAGTTGGAATATGTCATGAGCGGGGTGTGAGGAGTCTTTCAAGATGTTTTCCACTTTCCTGAGGCAGCAAGATCTGTGCAGTTCATCCAGAGAGGGTAAAGAACAGCCGATGATCTCCTGGGCAGTCTTTACAATCCGCTGAAGTGTTTTCCTCTGCATGTGCAGTTGGAAAACCACACGCAGAAGCAGTAGCCCAGGATACTCTCAATAGAGCAGCGATAGAAGGACACCAGCAGTTGTTGGGGGGATGTTATTTTTTATTTTCAGGAAATAAAGTCTCTGCTGAGCCTTCTTCGCCAGCTCAGCTGTGTTCACACCACAGGACAGGTCTTCCATGATGTGGACTCCCAGGAAGCGGAAGTCTGACACCCTCTCCTCACAATCTTTTCTGATGTAAAGTGGTTTGATGTCCATTTTCTTTTTCCTGAAGTCCACAATGAGCTCCTTGGTCTTAATTGTGTTCAGGAGCAGGTTGTTGTCAGTGCACCATGCTGTCAGCCGCTCCACTTCGTCCCTGTAGGCAGACTCATCCTCCCCAGAAATGAGCCCCACCACAGTGGTGTTGTCTGCAGATTTGACAAAGATGCTGCTGTGGTGGGCGGGGGCGCAGTCATATGTGTACAGCATGAACAGCAGGGGGCTCAGCACACAGCCCTGAGTAGAGCTGGTGCTGATGTTGATGGCCGAGGAGATGTGAGGACCCACCCTAACCCTTTGTATGCAGTCTGTCAGGAAGTCTTTAATCCATATACAGGTGGAATATGGGAGTCCCAGGGTTAGCAGCTCGCACACCAATCTGTGAGGAAGGATGGTTTTAAAAGCAGAGTTAAAATCAATAACTAGGAGATGTGCGTAGCTCCCCTGATGCTCCAGATGGGACAGGATAGCATGGAGAGCAGCAGCAACAGCATCCTCAGTAAACCTGTCCAATTCATTATAATATCTATTCATGGTGGATCTAAAATCTGTACTAACCCCTACTCTCTCTTCTGTTTCTTTTTCCGGTGTCCTTTTGGTGGTGGCTTGCGCCTACTCAAAGCACCCCTGGAACCCCTGCAGATTTTATTTTTTTCTCCAGCCGTCTGGAGTTTTTTTTTTTTTGTTTTTCTGTCCACCCTGGCCATCGGACCTTACTCCTTTTCTATGTTAACTAATGTTGTCTTATTTTAATTTCTTATTTTGTCTTTTATTTTTCTTCATTATGTAAAGCACTTTGAGCTACTTTTTTGTATGAAAATGTGCTATATAAATAAATGTTGTTGTTGTTGTTGTTAGCCCTGTAAGCAACTGGTGTGCATCAAAAGTGGGAGGGATGAAGGACATGATATGACTCCAGACCAGTTTCTCAAAACACTTCATCAACACCGGGGTGAGCGCTGCTCTCCGATAGTCATTCAGGCAGGTTATGGGTGATTTTTTTGGTATAGGGAGTAAGATGGAGGATTTCAGACAGAGAGGAACTGAGGCCTGGGACAGTGACAGGTTAAAGATCTTTGTAAAGACCCCAGCCAGTTGCGCTACACAGCTCCTCAGTACATGTCCAGGGACACCATTGGGACCTTTTGCCTTCCAAGGATTGACAGCCTGGAACGAGCATCTCACCTCGTGTTCCTCCACCCTAAGGGAGGGGGTGATGTTGTTGTGAACTGCTGCTGCATGTGTAACAGCTGCCTCTGGTAGTTCCACCTCAAAGCAAGCAAAGAAGTGATTCAGCTCCTCTGCCATTGAGGCATCACCTTCAGCAGCTCCATGATTGGTCCTGTAGTTGGTGAAGTGCTGGACTCCCTGCCAAACCTGCCTGCTGTTATTACTGTCCAGGTGCTCCTCAATCCTTCTCCTGTAGTCCCTCTTAGCCTTTCTGATTCCTCTCTTCAGGATGGACCATGTCATGCTGTAGAGAGCCTTATTACCGCACCTAAAGGCAGTGTTCCTTTCCTTTAACAGCCGCTGAACCTTTCTTGTCATCCAGGGCTTCTGGTTTGGATAGACACAGATACGTTTCTCCACTGTGACAGTGTCAATGCAGGTTTTGATGTAACACAATACACACCGCACCTAAAGGCAGTGTTCCTTTCCTTTAACAGCCGCTGAACCTTTCTTGTCATCCAGGGCTTCTGGTTTGGATAGACACGGATACGTTTCTCCACTATGACAGTGTCAATGCAGGTTTTGATGTAACACAATACACTGTCGGTGTAGAGTTCCAGGTCTGGATTTTCAAAAATGTCCCAGTTAGTCCTGTTGAAGCAGTCCTGCAGCTGCAGAGAGGCGGCATCATGTCAGGTTGTGATGGATCTTGTGGTGGTACGAATAGATTTGCGGAGAGGGGTGTATGCAGGAATCATCAGCAGTGACACATGGTCAGACTGGGCCAGGTGTGGAAGCTGTTTAGCTCTGTAGCCCAGCTTGATGTTTGAGTAGACCTTGTCTAGTGTGTTGGCTCCTCTAGTAGCACACTTTACGTGTTGGTGGAGTTTTGGGAGCACTGCTTTTAAATCCACGTGATTAAAGTCCCCTGCAATAATGAACACTGCATCAGGGTAACGGCTCTGTTGGCTGTTGATGCTGCTGTATAAATGTTTCAGAGCCAAGTTAGCATTAGCAGCTGGTGGTATGTATTTGGTATGTCCTCACCTGAAGAAAAAAGAGGACTTGTTTTAAGATAGCCAGGGCCCTTCTATAGGGTGGTCCAGATCTAATTATGCAATTTTCATTATGCTATAACTTATTAAGTTTATTACATAGAAAATCACCCGAAAAGTCCCGGACCATCAAAAAGTGTGTGAACTGACAACATGAAGAATCATCTTCGCACCAAACTGAAATCGTCCCCGCAATAATCAAAGTCATCCAGACGATCTGGATCTGCATAATTAGATCTGAACCACCCTGTACTTCTCCATAGGAATTTTTCTGTACTCCCATACCAGATGTCACAGGCAGGCAGAATGAATCATAACACTTACAACTTCACTTATTCTAAAGGGGCCAATTACTCTGTGGTAGGGGTGTTGAGTGCATCCAGAGAAAACCCATTGAGACATAAGCTGAATAGGCAAACTCAACTGAGAATTGAACCTGGCCTCCTAGTGCAGTCACAAAGCTGATACAATTTTATTACAACCATTTTAACTCATTTGGTTTAATATTTAATGCATAATTATTTGTTGTTACTGTATGTTATTTATTTCTGTGCATTTTAGGTGGCATTATGAATGTTCTATTTTGTTTTCCACTGTTCCATGAGCACTGCCATTTTGTATGCTGTGTGCATACATAATGCCATGGAGTTTAAACAAACAACCCTAACATCCAAAATGGGTAAAGCACACTCAAATAAAAAACACCTTGCCCAGCAATATTTCAATTATCTGATTTCATTTTTTAATCAAAGAGTTTACAAAACAGAAAATTCAATAGTAATAAGGATTCAGATCATTATTTGCTAAACAAACTAGCAAAAGGGAAATTAACAATGAAACAAAAAACTTTGATTAACTTGCTAAATCAAAGAATAAAAGGGAAAGGTAATCAACAAAGAAGAGAGCTTAGTAACCAAAAAAACATATATACAAAAAGTCCAAATTTGAAATCCTTAAAAATAAAGCAATAATTTAAAGTAACTAAAATTTTCCATTCCTTTGAAAAATACACCCCAAGCTAATATCATGTAAATTCTAAAATGTAGACTGTTTCGATGTAAAGAAATAACTAAAAATCAAAAACTGGCATTTATGCTATAAGCAATGACACTCTTATTTAAGCTCAAAACTAATATATTGACATAGGGAACCAAAATGAAAAAGCAAAAGGAATGGCCAAATTGGATGAGTAAATATTATTGTACAAATATAAAAAATATCCCATTATAAGTTCTGAAAAGAGCAAAAAAAAAAAAAAGAAAAAAAAAGAAACTAATATACTGAAGTCTTAATTGGAGATATAACAAAATGTAAAATATTGGGAGAAAAAAATGAGCAATAGGAACAAAGACAAACATGAAAATAGTATTCCAGTACCATCTGCAGTATTTGGTAGAAAATGCAGAAAACAACAATTTAAAAATTCTCAGAAAGATAAAAGGAAAATCTTTCTAAAAAAAGATTTTAGAACACTCTTACACACACTGGCTCCTCTCTTGAAGTATTTGAAGTCTTCTTACTCTGATATCGCTCCTTTCATCACTTTTTTTTGGTTCTTGTTCTCCAGAAACTTGCAAAAAGTACTTCTTCTATTCTGACCAGAATTTATCCAAGTTTGGACAACTCTTTGTTTTCTTAGAGTCTAGAATGCTTTGTTTCGTCCTAACGTACCTTCAGTGTGACACATAAGTATCTGTGTGAATTTTTCCAGTTCTTATTCTGACCTCATCCCACTACTGGATTGGCTCATGTTCAAATTGTAACCAAATATAGAAGATGCTTGATATCGCTTTGCACTGCTTCTTCTTGAGTTCATTGCTACAGACCTTAATTAAAACATCTACAGATATATGCCCAAGTTACTCAAATGTGCTATATTTCGAAAATGTTCCCACTTCTCCATTTATATGCAATTGATTGTCTTCACTATTTCTCTCTTCCCTTTGGAGACACACAAGGTTCTTTGATTCAACCAATTATATACGTGTTGCACTGGGATACTTAATTCCAATGACATTTTTGCCATGAAAATTCTGGTAAGGCTAAACCATAATTCTCCTGTTTGTGCGTAGACATCTTTAACGTTAACTTAGTTATCTAGTATAATCTCATCCTATTTTGCTATAAACTAATGAAACGTGCAATTTCACACATTTTTCAGGTCATAATAAATTAATGAAACAATGGGATGTTGATGTCTAGTTTGTTGTGATTTGCATCAGATCATTGTGAAACCCTCTGACATTGTCATTGCATGACAAAATACAGCAATATAGACTTAAATGCTAAGTAACGTGTGAGTTTCAAAACTATCTGCTTACTCATTCATTCATTCATTTTTCCATGCTTTTCCGAGACTGAATTGTTAGGGCAACAGTCTTAGTAGTAAGGCCTATACTTTCCTTTCCCCACCCAGACTTACCCACTCATACTGTGGGATTCCAAGGTGCTCCCACACCATCTGGGAGATCTAATCCCCCCAGTAAACTCTGGTCGTGCCCATAAAACCTCCATAGGAAGGGATCTGTATCAGATACCTGAACAACCTCAACTGACAAAATCATCTGCTGCTTAGAAAAAAATCTAACTGTGTAATAGAAAGCACAAACAAAGATAAAGGGCTGGAGTAAAGAAAATGGTGTTTCCCCATGTATCATTTGACAAAATGTGTCTGTTCTGATGGGAGTCTCAAACCAGACTGGGTAAAGATGGCGGCATGAGGTTGATGAGGCAGATGTGGCAAGTTTAGGCACCCCAAAACCAGAAGTAATGTTATGCTTCATCAAGCCATGATTCTCCAGATCTGCAGAGGGAAGGACAAGGGAGAGGTGTTTGGAAGCAACATCAATCCCCTAACTTGGGGTGGACTTGCAAGTCGACAAGCCCTGAAGTTGTCTGAAGCCCTGAAGCCACAATAAAAATGAAAGAATACACACACTGCATGATTCGAACATCACACAGCATGTCTGGTAACAGAGCTAACTACTATGCTGGTGTGTTTGCTGGTCAGTGTGAGGCCAGGAAATAATTAAAATGTATGAAAGTCGGGCCTGTATTTTGAACTATCTTTTATAACATCTGTCAAAACAGGGAGAGAAGTGGTACAAGCAAATACATGTTCAGGCTGTCCATCTTCCGTCCCCTCTAATGTTATAATGATAGCAACCATCTTAAAAGTGAACACTGATAATTTGTCTGATGTTTTCTTGATATTAATTTGAGACTTCAGCATATAAGCAGAAGTATCTGAGTGACCAGTTGCTTGATCATTTGTACAGATATGTAACAAACCATAATATATTATCCACATGACAAATATATTACTTAACTGGCTGTTTCATTTGATCTGTCCTTGATGGGTTTAAATCAGCTATAGGCAAAGAGAAAGAGAAAAAACTTTGGTAAGTGACACTGAGACCACACTTGATGATAAACCATTCTAGATATTGTGGCCATTCATTTCTACAGTGGGAAGCTGAGGCTCAAATTGGCTCTTATATTTCTTTCAGGTTCTTTCAGAAACATCTTCTAGATGCTAGGCTAGGACACCTCAATAATCTTGTTCTTTGGGACTGTCAGGTGTTTTGGGTATTTCAAACATCACATGCCCTCTCCCAGACATCTCATCTGGAATGGACCAGACCCCACCCTGTGACCTAGCAGCAATGCACGGATCTGCCATCTTGAACCAGAACCAGAGACCGGAGACTTTCTTGGCTACGTTCACAGTAGTAGAAATGGCTCTCCCTCTCTCTCCGATTATTCCATGTGAGGGATATATGTTGCAGAGTGAACAGCCTGCAAAGCCATGACACTCAGCCGCAACGGGCCAGCACTTAGCTCTCCAGCATTGTCTGTGGCAACTGTTCTTCAGCTCTTTATACTTGGCTTTTTTTCACTTGCATGCCTCCTCCATATGTTCTTCCCATGGCATGGTAAGCCCAATGAGTCACACCACAACAAAATGTTGGGTCTCAGTGTGGTCTCCATGATGTGGGGGAGAAACTGCAGCTGTTTTCCCAGGTCTGCATTTAGCTTACAGTCATGCACAGTAAAGAGCAACCTGGTTGCTTTCTGGTATTCTACAGTTGGTCTTTACCCGTCTTTGACAAAGCAGATGGTGTTCTTGATCCACCTTGTTTTCTGGCAGATGTTAAGGATGCAATTGTCAGAAATTGTTTGAAAAACCTGGTAATGCAGCCACTAATAGTGACATTTGGCAGGAGTTTTGTGGCAGCAGCTCAGAATATGCTCTAGCGTGCCAGTCTTCTAATAGGGGGTATAGTGCAGGTTGGATGGATTTGGAAGGACATGGGTGAAATATTAGCTGTAGTACCTGAGAACCATTGAGCAATTACATTTAACAATAAACAGATTTAGGTCCATTCATTGGTATTTCCATCCCCCTTCTCCTCCATGCTTCACACTCATCTCCTACATCAGAGGAATAAACATATTAGGAACATGTTTGTGTAAACCAGATCACCAGTGTTTGTTTACAATAACATGGGGAATAAGATTTTTCAGCCCTAAAATTCCAATAGCTAATTTGTTTAGTACTATGGAAATATTTGAATACAAATCTGATTGTTAGATAAATCTCACTTTTACATATTTATCTCTACTTTATATTTAAAAAATAAATGCCCCAAATGGCATTGTAATGACAATTTCCAACATTTTTATAACTAATGGCAAATTGTATGCTGCATTACTTAGGAAACTTATATGAAACAGGTAAGACAAAAGATAAAATGATGTGTAACTTCTTCGAGCTTTATAAACACAAATTCAATGTATCCTGTTTCACCACCCTGGTCATGGGTTGAAGTCAGTTACAACAGTGCCTTTGATAACTCATTCTAGGAGTGTGTTGTGTTGTCTTTATGAAGATATGGTAGCACGAGAAGTGTTACCCAGAGATAAGGTTTGTGGATTGCCAGCCATTTCCTACCCAATGAAAGCTGTGAATTTTCAAAAAGTAGTAATTCAATGACTCCAAGGAATGAATGTTTGAAACATTTGATAAATTTAATGGAGTTACTTGTTTGCATTCCAACTGCAAAAATATACAGTATGTAAAGAAAGATATTAGAGTTCTTTAGTTTTAAACTACTATATACTAGGATGGTCCTCCCAATTACAGTGGGTTCAGAAAGTCTTCACATACCTTCCCTTTCGACATATTTTATGGTGTTGTAAATTTAATTTTAAATAGTTAAATTTGCTATTTTTGCCCTACAATCTATACTCAATTAGTCATAATAACAAAGTTATTTAATTTTAAATAGTTAAATTTCCTATTTTTGCCCTACAATCTATACTCAATTAGTCATAATAACAAAGTTAAAACAGGCTTTTTTAAAGAAAAATCAAAACCTGAAATCCCTTATTCATGTGAGTATTCAGACCCTTTTTTGTGGCACTCAAGATTGTGTTCAAGTGCATCCTGTTCAATTGTCCTGGTGATATGTCTAGAACTCAACTGGAGTCCACCTGTGGCAAACATAATTAATTAGACATCATTTAGGAAAGCCCACACCTGTATATAAGATCCCTCAATTCACATTGCATGTCAGAAGAAAAAGCCATGAGGTCCATGGAACTCTCTATAAACCTCTATGATAAAATTGTGGGGTGACATAAATCAGATCAAATCTAAAGTCTCAGTAATTCATCCATCTAGTCTAAAACTATTTCTAAAGCTTTGAGAGCACATTGTCTTCAATAACTGTGAAATAGAAGTTTGGAACCACCAGGACTCTTATGAGAGTTGTCCGTCTGCCCAAATTGGGCAACCGGCAAACAATGGCCTTGGTAAGAGAGGTGTCCAAAAACCCAAAGGTCACTCTAAAATATCTTCAGAAGTCCTCTGCTGAGATGGGAGAGCATATTGGAAGGACTACCATCTCAGAAGCACTCCCTCAATCAGACATTTACGGTAGATGGAAGCCAATCTTGAGTAAAAGGGATATGACAGTCTGCTGGGAGTTTGCTTAACAGCATTTAGGGAACTCTGAGAGAATAAGGAAGAGGATTAGGATTCTCTGATCTGATGAGACAAAAATGTTACTCTTTGGACAGAACTCCGAGTAATATGTCTGTTGAAGACCCTGTACTGCTCAGTACTGCCCTAACATTATCCTTACAGTGAAGCATGGTGGTGGCAGCATCACACTAAGGTGCTTGTTAGTGCCAAAGACAGGGGGACCGGTCAGAATAAAGGTAAGATGTTTTCAGCTAAATAAAGAAAGGTCCATGAAGAACGCCTGCTCCAGAGTGCACATGATCTCAGACTTTGGCAACAGTTCACTTTTCAGCGCCACAATGATCCAAAGCTTAAAGCTAACACAAAGCTGGACTGGCTTCAGGACAACTCTCTGACTGTCCTTGAGTAGCCTAGCCAAAACCCAGACTTAAACAACATACAACTTGTGGGGATAGACCTGAACATGGTATTTTAGAGACCCTTCCAATCCAATCTAATGGAGCTTAAGAGGATCTGCCAGGAAGAATGGGATGAACTGCCAAAAACCTGATGTGCAAAGCTTGTAGAGACTTACCAAAGACAACTCAAAGCTGCAGTTATTGCCAATGAGGTCAGGTAAGGTAACAGCATTGCCGCACCCATCACATGATGAAACAGTTTGAGATCCTGCATGGCAAACCCTCCCAGGCAAACACGTGGTCCAGTCCAAACCTCCAGAAATTACCCTCTATCTGCCTCGGCCAGGAGTGATGTTGGCGTCCACTTGGCCTGATACTGCCATTCAGTTCCTCAACAATAAGGATCCTATGAGCTGGATCACCCCTGGAGAACCGCACCACATGGCCGTAGTGCTGTAACTGAGACTCCCTCACACTGCAGGTAATGTGCTTCATTCAGGACTCTGTGAGCAACTGCTCATTCAACACAAAGTCAAACCAGCGGTACCCAAGGATTCTGGATAGTGTCCTTGTCTCACAAGCATATAGCAAGACAGGATGCACCAGGACTCTAAAGATTTGGACCTTCGTCCCTTTGCATAGATATTGGGAGTGCCACACACCCCTTTCCAGCGACCTCATGACCCCTCCATAGGAAGAGTCACCAGAGACATGAATGTCATTGCCAAGGTAAGTAAACATCTCTCCGTGGCTGACACTCTCTCCGCAGACACACTGCTGATGGCTGTGCCCAAGAGGTCATTAAAAGCCTGAATCTTGGTTTTTATCCAGGATACTCACAAGCCCAGACACTTACATGAATGAGATATTTCACTTTTTGATTTTTAACAAATTTGCAAATTTCTTGCTTCCACTTTCTCATTAAGGGTTATTAAATGTAGATTGATGGGAGAAAAAGGCAAATTTAACCATTTAAAAAAAAAAATCCATAACATAATAAAGTGTGCAGAAAGTGAAGAAGTTTGAATACTTTGAGTCCTTTGTATAAGACACTTTCCGAAATAAATATTTTTTATCACCCTGAATACATCCTTCATTTAGAAAACATAGTCAATCCAAAAAAATACTTTCTTAGTTCAGCTTTAAGTTATATTTTAAGTAATTTGTGTTTTTCATGATCACATTTTCATTAAACAGATAAAAATGCAGACTAAATTAGATAAGGATGCAACATAAAATACTTGTTCAAATATATTAAACAAAATATCCACCCATCCAAACCCAGCAATAAAGGAATGAAAAGATGACGCTGATTCATGAAGTGATACACACCTTGTGGAGAACAGTGCACTGCAAAAGAGACAAATCAAAAGTAAAAAATGAAGACAAGGAGGACCCATTTCTAGCTGAGGGCCAATAGTAACTTAGCAGCAGTTACTAGAAGTTTGCACTGGGAGAGACAAAGGAAAAGTGAAGAAAGTAAAGAAAGGACCAGGAGGAGAATGGGACAAAAGAATGGGAGAGGATATTATCACAGAAAGGGATTTGAATACATAGCACCAGGGGCAGCAGCCAAAGAAAGATGCTAGGGTACAGAGATGGTGTCTCTGGTAGGGTAGGTTGTAAGCTGTGGATATACTTAAACTGTGTGCTGGTGATTAGGATTTTTGCAACAAAAGGATGAAAGATGGTTGTGATACCCTGTGCCCACAGCTAATCGGCACCAACCACTTTTGGAGCATCTTCTAGTTCTGAACCAAGGGCATGAAACAACGTCAAGTTTCAGTGTAAAAGTGCATGTTTATTAAATTCAGAAAATGCAAAAATGTCACTGTGCAGTTATATATGTAAAATTATCCAGTAAATGCATCATTATAAACAATAGTGCATTGGGGAATATGCAATACATAATTAAAAACACATTCAAGATAATGATCCATAGTTCCTTTTGCCAATGAGTCTTGCATGTCCTCAGTTCCTGCAGCAAATACTAGAAGCTACTGAACTCAATTTCCTCAGCTTTCTCTCTCCCTGCAATTCACAGTGAGACTCCTAGAGTCAAAGATCTCCACTGCTTCTTTTGTTAATCAGCAGGCTTGATCTATCTTCCTGGAATGGCACTCCTTACTTGCTTCCCAGAGATTTTCACCTAATTAGTCCACTTTCTTTACTCTCAGGTTCTTTCACTGTCTTTGGGAATATACCTTCCTTTATCTTCCTCTGGCATTTTTCTTCCCCCTACTTCTCCCTTGGCTTAGGTTTTTATTCACTTACTGTAGGTGTTGCACTAAATGACACACACAAGGACTGCTATTGAGGGATGGCTATGCTAAATCCTCAATGGTACGTGCTGAACTGATTAGGTCATTCCTCCATTTTGCTTTACCGAACCGAGTAGCGCTTGTTCCATTTCTGCACCCACCGTTTTAAAATGACTCCATGACACGTAGTATCATAATCATATTCCAGAGCAGCACAGGGATTGGGGAAATCTCCATCAGCCAATTAGATACTATGGGGTGGAGTTTAAGGGATGATTTGCTGGGAGAAAGAACCAAAGCAGACGAGTGCAAGGAATGAAGTGGAAAAGAGGAAAATCCATAGACTTTAACACATTCTGAACAGGTCTGTGGCAGTGCATGTTCATTTTGTAACATAAAAACAGTGAAGCCACACAGACCTTATGGAATAAAGTAATGTGGCCATGGAGATTCTTGATGAAGGAATTTGCTAATTAGGTTTAATGTGTCCGCAAGCAGCTAACACATCTCTCCTTCATCAGTGTTCCATAGATCGTTTGGTGCACCAGTGGTCACTGATGATAAAAGGAGTCTGTGAGCAAGAGCAATAGAGAGAAAGTATGGAAGAAAGAGAAACCGAGAGAGAAAGAAAGAGAGCAGAATCAGAAAATTGGGCCTGTGAGGTGATAAGGAAAGTTTGCAGTTGGAAAAGGCCCACAGGGGAGCAAGGGGAATTGTGCTACCAGGGAGATCAACTTTGCTGAGCATGGGAGACGGTGGGCTACTAGGTATTCTGCAGACAACAATGATGGCATGTGGATGACACAGCTGTGTTCAAAGTTGGTCCCAATGGATGCTGAGGGATGGTGGTTGGAGTGGGAGCCATAAAAAGTTTGACTTCTATTGGCTGAAGCCTAGCTGAGTAGACCTGTTTGGGTGAACTAGGTGAAACATGTGATGGAGTACTGGGGCTGTAATGAGTGCGTAGGACCTTGTTCATGATTTTATTAATGGTTTTAACTTTATTGTTGGTTTTATCTTCTGCACTGTTTTTATTGGATTATTTATTGACTCATTTATTCAAGGAAAGACTGCACTGGACTTTGTCTTTTTTAACACATTGGTTTTGCTATGAATAAACCAACATCTGCCTCTTGTTGTAATGTGTCCTCATTTCCTCAGTCCATCCTTAGTTGTGACTATATGCCAGCTGCGAGCCATTCGGGCTTCACACGCCATCACAGCTTCACACGCCATCACTTACATGTTTTCCTCTTCCACTCTTAGAAGTGAATAGTAGTCTCACCTTAAGTGCAGCTTCTACTGCCACCTCTTCCAGTATTGCATGTTAAAAACACAAAGGTTTGAGAAGTAGCAAACCTCTGACACACCAACACAGTACAATACACACAGAAAAAGGTTTGGGGTTCCATCCTGTATATTGTAAATTCTCTGCTGCAAATTTGTGGACTGAGTAGTCTTTGAAGACAGATTCCAGAATGGGACTAAACTGGAGGAACAAGGGATTGCTTTTTTATAGGTAGTGGGGAAAAAAGAGGAGGGTCCAAGGAACAGGCGGAAATGAGGTCGGTAAGAAGGTGTGGTCTGTAGGTGGTAGTGGAACCTGCTTGGCTCCAGGTGGTTTTCCATTTAGATGATCTGCAGAGGGGGGAAGAAAAGACATTAGTGCACTTTGTCAACCCTTGACCCGGCGTTCCATCCCTCGTTAAACCCACTGACTGGCTCCCATATGCACATGTGTGACACCATCATTACTCTGTGTTATATTTTTCAACCTTTTTATTATTTCCAATGTCAATTAAAATGAGGTTACTCTGAACATGCCAAACCTTTTAATACCTTTTGTGTGCTCATTACACTGCACTTACACAATACATTTTGTATTGTAAAGTGGTTTATCTTGCAAAAATTAAGGACACACTTTTCAGTTTAATATTTCTGACATACATTAAGAAATAAATAATAAAAAAAAAAGTATATTGAAATTTGGCTGAAAGTCTGATGTTTAGCTGCCGGGTTTGTTCCTGACTTTTGACCGATACTACAGGTACCCCATACTGGGAACTGTGGGCTCAGAACATGAATGAATTAAAAATGCTTAACAATGCTTTTAAGGATAACTGTGCCTTGTGACATATACCATGAAACATACAGTGAAGTTTTAACAAATTATGATGGGGCTTTTAAGGCCAACCTGCTAAACCAGACAATGAAAAGCTCACTCTTTTGAGTTGAAGCTTAAATTCCAAATCTTTCTAGTAAGAGAATGAGTCATTTAATTCAATGCCTAAATCAGGTTCCTGTTATTAGACTCAGAAATAGATAATTATTGTGGATTGACTTTTATGTCAGATTTAGGAGGCTGCTTATTGTGCAGGAATCTTGACATTTTTTTTATTTGCACATGTATTATTTATACTAAATTTTAATTCATCAAACTGTTATATTTTTCATCTTCCATTTTTCTTACTTGGCCAGCAGTTAACAATGATAGCTATTGGGATGCTCTTCTGAGGAGAGGACTGGGGAAGAGGACATGTCAACAACAGCACAAGAGGGCAGCCCCCCTAATTTGCAGCTTGGAAGCTCAACCCTGCTGGGGCCCATTGCCTGGAGCTTGATAGCTCCTGAGCCTTGGTCTGCAGCACTTCCACCACATCTGGAAGTGCTGCAGGAAGATGATCAGAGAGCACCTAGAGCACTTACGGGTGCAGTATAAAAGAGGCCGCCTCACTCCATTCAGGGAGCCAGAGTCAGGAAGCAGAGGAAAGAGCTTGCGAGAGTGGAGTGGAGGCACAAGTAAAGAGAGAAGAAGAGAAAGGACTGAACATTGTGGGTTTGTGCATTGTGTTGTGTTAAAGAGTGCAAAAAATAATAAACATGTGTGTTTTTGAGACTTCTGAGTCTGTGTGTCTGTCTGTGTCAAAGCTGATCTTCCACACTACCAATGTCAAATTTAATTTTAGTATAATTTGTAACCGTGTGTCTGCTCTTTCATCAAGTTTTTAAGAAAGAAAATTACACACTGCTTAGGAATTTTAGGCACAGAGCAGTCAGAGCCATCTAATTAAATGACATGTTAATTAGCAGCAAAAACTGGTATCAAATTAACAGTGTAGCCACCAAGGACTGGGCAAACCTTTTAACTTATGCTCCACTCTGCTTAGCCACAGGTGCTTTTATGTGTGTTTATTTATTTATTTTGTGAGGAGGAGAACTGAACAAAATATTTCACATGCAATTTTATAATATAATTGTAATTATATTGTAATGGCCGACCCCTTACCCAGCCCGCAGCTACACTACCAAGACCTGTGGCCTGGATGAATTACTGAGGCTAACCTACATATACCAAGCCGTACCTCTGACAAATAATATTTCCCCCTCAAATCGACGGTTTAAACACAAGCACAGAAAAGCAGGTAAAACAGGTGTATAAATATATTAAATGAAACACAATAACTGTAAGAGCCAATTTTATAAAATTAAAGGTTTTAGTTAAACTCATATTAATGTTTGCTTAATTTGAATAGAATATAAATTTCTTCCATAGTCATAGCTTATGGTATGGTCTTTTTCCCCTATATGTTAGTAAGATATAGAACCTTACTGCTATAACTGAGAAACAGTGTGATAATAAGCTCAGTTGTTGTGTTTAGAACAGGTCCCAGTAAGCAGGGACTTGAAAGACCCATTTTCTACTCAGAGATGGGATAAGCAGTTTTCTGATCGTTTTGAAATGGTTCAGAAATGATAAGTAAATAGTAACGGTGTAAGATGTAACAAGATTAAGCTTAGAACTGAACTTTTCTTAACATTAATTTTTTTCCTTTTTTATGCTATTTAAATTTTCTTTTTTGTGTGAACTGTTTTACTTTGAAACTTAACTAAACTTTTAAAAACAAAGATATTGTCATTTCTGAGCATCAGGCTTTTGTTGAATTCCATTTTTTGAGTTAGAGCTGCTGAACTTTGGAAAACACAGCTACAATAACAAAAATTGCAAATTTGACCATAGATAGATGGATAGATACATAGATAGACAGATACATAGACAGATACATAGATCCCTCCACCAAAGCAGCAACGTGAAACACCATATATACAATAACAAACCCTCCCTTGCCCCTGTAACGTTTAACAAACACAAAACACAAGTAACAATAATTAATGAACACTGAAACGACAATGATCGTGAACTTGAGTCCGGGTATATTACTGTCCTGAATACGGATGACTGATCAACAAAGAATGGATGCGTTTGAATCTCCTGGAAAAATAGAACAATCTCACCGTTTTTTCCTCGGCATGTGGTGGATAATGAAGTCCAACCCCGGGGTCTCTGGCAATGATTGAACTGAAGTGAATCCGGCAGAATGAAAAACAAACTGGATACAAAGCGTGATGTGAAAAATAGCAGAATATGGTGGTTTGTTGTCGGTAAATGAAATCTCCATCTTTCTCCCTCCTCTTCTTTCCCTCCTGGTCGTTTAAATAGTAAAGAGCTGGATGTAACTGATTGTGAACAGGTTATAGGCTAACGTTGACCATCATTTATTTATACAGTAATTTATGTTTCTTTTTAATGCATGTACATCTACATTCTCCAAGTGTTGCCTGGTTTTCCGTTTTTGACACCACTTTAATTCTGTTGTCGTTTGTATAGGCAGTAAAGTCTTGCAGTTACTTTAAACCCTTCAGTCCTCACCTCTGACTCACTGAGTGATGCTGAGAAAGTCATGTAACGGAATTGTGCTTCAGTCTGGTTTTGCAGATGTCACGATGGAGAAAATGAATTCAGATGCCAAGCGAACAGTTTCCTGAATATTATGCAAGTTTTGTCCAATTGTGTTCCTGGTGTTCCATGAAGCTCTGCAGAATCTGGGGGCACTCCCTGAACGAAGACATTTACCAACCCAAATGAAATCCTACAAACAATCAGACACAGGCCAACCACATAAATCGAGAAAGAAACTGTAATCCAATGGGTAGTTTGTAGACCAGAGATGGGGTAAACTGTTGACACACAAAAGACAGACAATTGACCTGTTTTTCTCTGCTTCTTCTGGTGCACTTTTAACGTCTGTGCCATACCTTATTTCCCCCAGCAACCGTAGCACCAAGACCCAAAGCTGACAAATAGCAAAGTATTACTGGGGTTGCTGGGATTTGTTGTTATTTTTAGTAGCACTCCTACAGGATTGTGCTTTTACATTTATGTATTTTTCCCCAACTGGACATGAATGCACCTGTGTATAAGATAAAAGGGTCAATATCTAATTAGGGAGTGCAGTATTGGTAGAAGGAGATCAAACAATATGTATTCTGACACAGACTGATGTCTGGAAAAACAAATGAGATGAACACAATCTAAAAACCAATGCATGGGTTATAACCAAAAATGGCTAATGATCATGCATCTTAGCCAAAATTGATTTCAAGGATTAAAGTCAAAAAACACAAAGCAAAAAGTTCACAACTAGAAAAATATATAAAACACTTGCTAAAATGTTTTTAGGAAAACTCCACAAAAATTGGACAAGGTGTTACACATGGCCCCAGTATAAATACAGTGTGATGGTGTGACTTGCAGGATGCACTCTCTAGAAACCTGACGTTGTTTTATAACAAAAGGTGCTTAGAATAGTTGCCAAGCTGAAAACAACAAGCATACAGCTGGGTCATAGTAGAGACCTTTGGTTGGATGTTATTCAAAATTATTATTTGAATCTTACTGTCTGATATGGCATACTGTAAGTTTTGGGATTGAAGCACGCCATCCACCAAATGTTAAAGTGCTGAGGGAGCCCCTGTAAGGCTCAATGTCAGGAGGAGGTGTTAAAATTACATTTTAGATTGGCACCATCATAACAAGGAATTTGGAAGTTACCCTTTTCATATAATTAGAACTTCTCCTGTCCAATTTAAATAACAGTTGAGATAAGGTATATGACCAAATAGACTGAAAAGAAAATCACTGAAAGGGTGCAAAAAAGATGGAAGGTCTTTATAATTATTGCTAAGATTGATTCTGTCTGTGAATTTAGAACACCTTAAGCATATGAAACGAAAATGATAAAAGAAGTAAAGAAAATTAGATCTGGCAGTCAATAGTGAACTGATGAATCATGTAGAAGAAAAGGTAGTGGAGGTGTTGAAAAATTGATCACCAAAGGTTTACTCAAATGGCTACCCAAAGATTGCTACAGGCCCAAAATTAAAAATCCTAAATATTTCAAGAATGACCTGAGGCTTACACAGTGTAAAAAAGAGCCCAAAAAATCAACATAAGGGAAGAAGAAACTGTACTTTTTTAATTAAATCAAAATGGACTATACTTCAAAAGTATTCAAAATATTTAAATAATTAAAGAAATAAATCAGAAAGAATTTAAATGAAATGAAAAATTCAAAATTGTTATGATATATGCATCCAACAGAGATACACTTGAATTGGGCAGGTCCAAAATGTCACCTGCTGGCTTCATTGATAGCAGACCCTCAAAAAGGGGACTGGCCATACAGCTACAAGTCCAACTGCCCTCTACAAATAAAGAGTAACCATCAACCTTTGCCTATATATAAGAGGCAGACAAAGAATCATTATAATATAAAAAATTTATTTCAAAATGCTCTGTAATCCAAAAATGCTCAAAAGAACACAAAAGGCACAAATGGATATGTCTGAAAAGCAATCTGATGGCAAACAGATTCCTAAAATAGAATCCAATAATCGTGGTCACAAAAAAGCAGAGGTCAAAAGTCTAGTAAGCATTAAATCAAGAAAGCAATAATTCAAAACACAAGAGAATTCACCGCAATAAAAACCTCAATAAACTAGTGGGAATATATAAAGGCTGGGGGGCAGTTCAAACATGAAAGACATATAGGTGGCCCCGCCTCTCGGGGAGATAACCCACAAAGCACAAGTAACTTGAGAGAACACCTAACCACACACAGAAACATAACTATACAGTGATTACATAAATAAACACATTAAACATATATAAAATATATGAAATCAAGAAAAGAAGACATAAAATTGAACTTAAACAGAGAATACAGACCATAAATAAGCAGCCCAATAAAACCAAATACAATAAATCGTACAACAAAGTAATATGTCTGAAATCCAAAATTCACTTCAAAGCAATTCAGTTTATTTTTGTATAGCATTCTTCACTGAGAGCAGGTATAGAGCACTATGACCAGTTCTCAGGAAAAAAAAAACAAATAAAAACTTTACTAAATATTTAATGAGTGCAGAAAGACATTAAGTAGTTTGAAATGGATTAACATAAATGAATCCCAGCACTATCTGTTCATTCATTAATTGTTGAACTATGGCCTGGTGACCACAGAGAAGAAGAAAACAAAAATTCCACTCAGAAGCATCTCTTAACAAATTTGCAAAAAAACAAAGCATTTTAAATAGCACAAGAAAAAAAAAACTTAAAGAGGGTGATCACAAACTGAGTGAAAATAAACAAACCATGAAAACCTATTAAACAGGATTACATCAGGAGGCCTGCACACGTTGGGGCTCAATATATAAACTAATAAAGACTAACTAAAAAAGCAGAATTAACAGTTACAAAAGTCTAATAAACAAAATGCCAAGTAATAATTCTTAACAAAATATTTACAAAGGAAAAAAATCAAAAAGTAATCAACCAAAAGTCATTTAAATAAACTAAAATAAAGGAAACTGTGACCAAGGGAAGAGCCCGGGTACAAACATGGCACTCACCAAGTGAACTAAAGATTGCTATCTCTGCCACCCAAGGCTCAAGTTTTCCCCCTCAGTCACATTAGTTAATAATTTAAGAGCATATGATTTCAATTATGAATAACAAGAGTGTTAAGACTGTGTTGCTGCTACCACATTAGACACAAAGAACATAGAGGTGGTTAGATGTACCGTATACAGTATTTAACAACAGGAGCTTGGTGAGAAAATCATAATTTACTTGCATACTCTTAATTAAACACATACGAATTCTATCACTGGTTGCTTTAATAAAATAGAATTAATTCAATTACTCTTACAATTTAGCCTGCTGGTCTCTCTCTGGTCTCAAGAGGACCGGATATGGTGCCACCTAACGTGTCTAGTTGAAGTTATATGGCATCTTTTTAGAAATGAAAAAAGTACTACCTTCATGGTGATCTCATTGTCCACCCATACACTTGAGTAAGAGTGAAAATTTTCATATTTATAGTGGTTAAAAAGCATGCCTCCATAAGCTATGTATTAAGTTAATCTACCCTGGGCATTGGAAAAGGCTTAAACTTGAGAACTGGGTTATTATTAAACTAGCAAGTACATTTAGGTTTAGGGATTAAGATAATGGAACTAGATCAGTCAATGTCTTACTTTAATAACACCCAGGTCTAATATGTTTGTATTTCTTCAACTTCTGCCTGCTGTGCCTTGAAAAAGCAACTTTCTCAGCTTTACCTTTAGATTTGTGTGGATATACAGTTGTGCTTGAAAGTTTGTGAACCCTTTAGAATTTTCTATATTTCTGCATAAATATGACCTAAAACATCATCAGATTTTCACTCCTAAAGTCCTAGTCCAAGTTTCACTCCAAGTCCTAACAGTAGATAAAGAGAAACCAGTTAAACAAATGAGACAAAAATATTATACTTGGTCATTTATTTATTGAGGAAAATGATCGAATATTCCATATTTGTGAGTGGCAAAAGTATGTGAACCTCTAGGATTAGCAGTTAGTTTGAAGGTGAGATTTGAGCCAGGTGTTTTCAATCAATGGGATGACAGTCAGGTGTGAGTGGGCACCCTGTGTTATTTAAAGAACAGGAATCTATCAAAGTCTGCTCTTCACAACACATGTATGTAGAAGTGTATCATGGCACGAACAAAGGAGATTTCTGAGGACCTCAGAAAAAGAGGTCTAGTCAGGCTGGAAAAGGTTACAAAACCATCTCTAAAGAGTTTGGACTCCACCAATCCACAGTCAGACAGATTGTGTACAAATGGAGGAAGTTCAAGACCATTGTTACCCTCCCCAGGAGTGCTCAACCAACAAAGATCACTCCAAGAGCAAGGCGTGTAATAGTCGGCAAGGTCACAAAGGACCCCAGGTTAACTTCTAAGCAACTGAAGGCCTCTCTCACATTGGCTAATGTTCATGTTCATGAGTCCACCATCAGGAGAACACTGAACAACAATGGTGTGCATGGCAGGGTTGCAAGGAAAAAGCCACTGCTCTCCAAAAAAAAATTGCTGCTTGTCTGCAGTTTGCTAAAGATCACGTGGACAAACCAGAAGGCTATTTGAAGAATGTTTTGTGGACGGATGAGACCAAAATAGAACTTTTTGGTTTAAATGAAAAGTGTTATGTTTGGAGAAAGGAAAACACTGCATTCCAGCATAAGAACCTTATCCCATCTGTGAAACATGGTGGTGGTAGTACAGTATCATGGTTTGGGCCCGTTTTGCTGCATCTGGGCCAGGACGGCTTGCCTTCATTGATGGAACTATGAATTCTGAATTATATCAGATAATTCTAAAGGAAAATGTCAGGACATCTGTCCATGAACTGAATCTCAAGAGAAGGTGGGTCATGCAGCAAGACAATGACCCTAAGCACACAAGTCGTTCTACCAAAGAATGGTTAAAGAAGAATAAAGTTAATGTTTTGGAATGACCAAGTCAAAGTCCTGACCTTAATCCAATCGAAATGTTGTGGAAGGACCTGAAGCGAGCAGTTAATGTGAGGAAACCCACCAACATCCCAGAGTTGAAGGTGTTCTGTACGGAGGAATGGGCTAAAATTCCACCAAGCCGGTGTGCAGGAATGATCAATAGTTACCAGAAACGTTTAATTGCGGTTATTGCTGCAAAGGGGGGTCACACCACATACTGAAAGGAAGAGTTCACATACTTTTGCCACTCACAAATATGTAATATTCGATCATTTTCCTTAATAAATAAATGACCAAGTATAATATTTTTGTCTCATTTGTTTAACTGGTTTATCTTTATCTACTTTTAGGACTTGAGTGAAAATCTGATGATGTGTTAGGTCATATTTATGCAGAAATATAAAAAATTCTAAAGGGTTCACAAACTTTCAAGCACCACTGCACATTGTGGTGAGCGGCTGGAGGTGGTACCCAGCCAGGACGCCTGGAAGAACCAGAGGAGGGATTGCGCCTCCTCCAGACCACGATGGGGCGACCACCCTGGTAGCTTTGGGGACCACGGGAAAGGAGCATGGAAGCTCAACCCTATAGGGGCCTGAGGAGCCCTGGCCCTCAGCACTTCCTGAGTGCTGGGGGGAAGAAGACCAGGGACACCCAGAGTGTTTCTGGGTGCACAGCCGGCACTTCCGCCACACCAGGGAGTGCCGGCAGGAGTTTGTTGGGAGGCATCTGGAGCACTTTCTGGTGGATATAAAAGGGGCCGCTTTCCTCCATTCGATGGCTGGAGTCGGGTGGAAGAAGGATAGAGCTTGGAGGAGAGGAGTGGAGGCGGACCTGAAGAGAGAGGAATTGGATAGAGGCCTGGACTTTGTGGGTGAATAGTGCGGAAGTACTGAGTTGTGTGCTGTTTCACTGTAAATATGGTTAATAAACGTGTGTTGGGTTTTGTACCTATAGTGTCCGCCTGTCTGTGTCAGGTCCGGCTTCCACAACATATATACTTTCGGTGCTGCCACCGCCTGCTACAGCAGCTCTGCATTTGTTTGTCTTTGTTGTTTTTTTCTACTTTTTTATGGATGACATGGATAACCTAAAATGTGAAGAAGGACTCACACTCACTTACATGCGATTGCACCAACTGAACTTGGGCCCTTTGTCTACTAGAGCTTCGGATCTAATCGCCAGGATGTCAGCAGAGCTACTGCGTAGACACTGGGGAAAGAGAAGAGGAACTGTACCTGCCTTTGATTTTCATGGGCAAAGAAAATGGATGAGCACTCAGCACTGATCAAGAGCCAAAGGGAATATAAACCCATCACTCTCAAGTACTTCACTGACAGGTAGCTTAGAGCTAAAAAACTGGACTCTGCAGTTATACTGGATGGTTTTAAAATCATGCGGACAGACAGAAGCAGGAAGGAAAGCAGCAAGACGGGGTAAGAAGCAGGGCAAGAATGAAAAATGGTGCAACCCTGGACACATTTCAATTATAGCTGAGGTATACAACCTGAATGTTGAGCTGCTAGCAGTGAGCATACAGCCTTATTATATGCCAAAAGAGTTTTCGCATGCCATTGTGTTAGCAGTTTACATCCTCCCCTTAGAAGAAGCGGCAAACACAACAGAAACAGTATAGTCTGTAATAAGCCAACTCTCTACTGATCATCCCAGTGCTTTCATCAATACCTGGAGACTTTAACCAAGTTTAACTTTCCTCCACCCTCACCAGTTTTTATCAGTTTTTGGACTACACAACAAGAGAAAACAGGACCCTAGACTTGATATATTCCAATGTTAAAGAGGCAAGTAAATCTGTTGCTCTGCCAGCTATAGGCCGATCAAACCATAATTTGGTTCAGTTCACACCTGCATATAAACCCATTTTCCGGAGGTTCCCAACCACCACCAGGACTGCATAGGCATGGTCAACTGAGGCTGAGGAGGCTCTGAAGGAAGTCTTTGAAAACACTGACTGGGATATGCTTTGTGAGTCACATGGCCGGGACATTGAGGAACTGAGCCACTGAATCACAGATTGCATGAAGTTTTGTGTGGATAATACAGTCCTCACAAAGATAATGTGCTGTTTTCCAAAGAACAACTCATGGACCACAAAAGACTTGAAAAGCCCTACTAAATATGAAGAAGAGAGCCTTCAGCTCTAGATATAAAGGTGAAATCAAATGGCGCCGCCAGAACTAAAGTAGCAGCTCCATGACGGGAAAACCCAGTACAGAGTTATAACAAAACATGAAGGAAGTAAATGTGGAATAGGACAAGGATTATCTCTGGCTACAAGCATTCTGTAAAACATGCAGAGGAAGGGAATAAGTACAGGGCTAATGAACTGAACCAGTTGTTCAACAGGTTTGACTCATTCTTATCAGTACATCCCTCCCCAAAACAGAGATGGCCTCTGTGTGCAAGCTGGGGAGTTTCTGGAATCCCAGCTGCCATTTGCACCTTGCACAACCTTACCCTACAATGACATTACACCTCATCTCTTATGTTCTCAGCCACTTTTCCTGGTTAGGGTCGTGGTGGCAGCAGGTCAAGCAGGTCAGCTCAAGCATAGTCCAACTCTTTCTGGGTAATTCTCAGGCATTCCCAACCTGAGAGAAATAATCCATCTGCTGCAGCATCTCCACCCAGTGGGCTCAGCTGGAGCCACATGTGGGGCATCCAAACAGAATGCCCAAACCACCTCAACCTTCTCTTCTTGATCTGGAGGAGCAGCGACTCTACTCTGTGTCATGATTAGGACATGCATGAATTAATTTTGAATTTTCTAATGTCTTGTATGATATTTTTTAGGTCCTTCTATCACCACCATTTTCAGAGAGGTTGTTGGTGCTTCTTACTGCATTGCTAGGGGTGTGGTTTGAAGGGTAGAGACCTGCCGGTAATTGGCATGACAGGATAAAAATCTATGAGTAGATTTGTGGGACTCTGGAACAAACTACCAAAACATGTAGTTGAAGTAGAAATCTTGACAACCTTTAAGAAGTATCTTGTTGAGATAATGGGACAGCTTAGCTATTAGCTAAACAAGCAAGCTTGATGGGCTGAATGGTCTCTTCTCGTTTGTCAAACATTGTATGTTTCTAAAATGAAAAGACATTCAATTCAGGAATGAGACCCTGGTAACACTACGACACATACATTGTAAGAGTGGCACAACCTAATTTCTGATTTATGACATCTGCAAAATCTGTAAAGTATTCTTAGAAACGTGGCTTTTTATAATGGTGTAAGAGCACTTCTCTCCCTCATCTTTTTGAGAATTTCTCCAAGTTATAATATTCATCCAGTCCCCTTACCTTGAGCTTTCTAAGCAGATTTTCTTTCCCTTGACTACATTACTATATATTCCACAAGGACTTTTTTTCTTTAAATTCAAAAGGACCTACCAGAGAGCTAACGATTTAGACTGGGCAGTGGAAACCAATATCAAAATACAGAAGGTTGGCGGAAACTCAAGTAATCAGATGTACAGCTGTGCCTGGGTGTGCTGTAATGTTTCCAAGTGTTCTTTCACAACCAGTCTGATTACTTTTGAGCTGCTCATGCAGGAAATCAGCATGTCCAAGAACTGTCAGGAAGCGTGCTATTTGTTTTTTTCAAATCAAGAATGCCTTGCCTTCGTCTATCACACAACAGAGATTACAGTGTGGCTGCAGATGATATCCAGACAAATAAAAGTGCTTGGTTTTTAATATTTTAATTCATTAATTAAAGTCAAGGATGTGTCATGATTGGTTAAAGCCTCCTTTAGAATTCTGACTTGGAAAATCAAACCCAAAGTGACTTTAATTGAGATTGCTTTGAGATTTGGAGCAGTATAGTTTATAACTAATAATGTATAGTAATAGTCTTTGTCGCATTTTGTCAAGAGGTCCCTTGATGTTCTCTGTAAACAGTTCAACATTTACCCTGGACAAAAACAATAGCCAGTGGTATTAGAGAATTTCCGAAGATAAGCAAAAGTGTTCAACAGCATTCATGATCCTTATCCAAATAAATTATGTGAATAGCCTCTCCTCGGTTTACTCAGGCCTGTTAGGTACTTGCAGTAACTCTCAGTTGTATGGATGATTTAAGATTACATGAGGTTGTGTGTCACCTGCCTGATAATTAAAATTAAAGGATAAGCTTATATTTTTCAAAGTTATTTGTTCATAATCATGGTATCAACATACCATTTGAAATTGTGTTCTAAAGTGAAGCATATTTCATAACTTTTTAAAAATAACTGTCCCCTTCTTGAATTTTATATTGGAGGTAATGCATATTGGAGTCTCAATGTGATGAAGGGCCTTAAAACTTTCTGAATATGCCCAATTTTCAGGCCAAAAAGTTGTACTGAGTATTGATCCATGTGTTTAGATTTCATACATATCGCAAACTGGCGTTTCCATGTCATTATAAGAAGGAAAAAGAGAAAAAAGCAAACCATTAATGTTTGATCCAGCCATATAAAAAGGAGATCAGCTGTTGTCTTAACTTTGCCAGATACCCAGTTTGTTTTCCTCTACAGCACCATTTCACCTCAGAAAGCCATAACCAAGCACCATTCCTGACATTATTGAATGTTGCTGCCTAAATTTGAATTGCTGTCTCAGTTCTGTAGACAACTAAATAATAATAACTGAAAAAAGTTACACAATCACATATATTCTTTCACATTATGAAAGATACTGTGTGCTGCCACAAGAATGATAATGCAACACGTGTGCTTTAGCAAGACAGAATATTGAGCTTGAATGTATCATATGTGACATTCCAAAGGTATCATTTTTGGATTTGTTTTTATTCATTTACTGGCTATTGTACAGTTCTTCTCACTTGTGTTAAGTTAGATCAATAGAATCAATAATTTCTGTTGGAACCAGTTGGGGGAGCAATGAAGCACAGTGCTGTTCAGGCTATGGTATGCTCTCGGTTGCCATGCTGATGCCTCATTCAAACGTGCTCAGCTACTCAGACAGGCAGCACAGTCTCACTGTCTCCATTATTTTCCTTGTTGCAGCTTTCATTTAGCTTAACTGCTAACACTGCCCCACAACCTGGGAAGTGTAACACATACAATCAAGTGACAAAAACTGAGCAGATGTTATAGGCACTCATCCATCCATCATCCTAACCTGCTTATCTGGAGCAAGATTGCAGGACAGCTGAAGCCTATGACAGCAAGCTTTGGGCGAAAAGACAGGGACAACACCTGTCCATTGCAGGGCAAGCACATACACACACACACATGCACACACATACACTAGGGCCACTTTAGCAACACCAATCCATCTAACCTGCACATGTTTGGACTGTGGGAGGAAAACAGAGGACCTGGGGAGAACAGACAATCTCCATGCAGGGAACACCCAGGACAGAAACCTTATTCTGCTTCATTGCAAGACAGCAATGCTACCTCCGTACTACTTAATAACAATAGTAATAATTATTATTGCTGTTCTTGGTATCTTCCTTCCATGAATCTATTTGAATTTTTTCTCTGCTATAGACACAATAATAATAATAATAATAATAATAATAATAATAATAATAATAATAATAATGAACCTATCTTCACAACCTGCTTATCCATGGGAGGGTCACAGAGTAGCTAGAAGTAATCCCAGAAATCATAGGGCACAAGGTACACCAAGGTACAACACCTGGATAATAACATGCTAATGTGTTAATAATAATAATAATAATCATTATCATCATCATCATCAACATCACCATCATCATAAATGTTGTCCTCAATATCTTTCATTCATTAATCTACTTATTGATTTTTCTGCTATAAGCAGAATAATCATAATAATAATAGCTAATCCATGTTCTTAATGCTCTTATCAAGAGCAGGATCATGGGGCAGTGGGAGTCTGTGCCAGCAACCATTGTATGCAAGGCAGGAATAACACCTGGACAGGGTGCCGTCCATCACAGGGCAAAACACACACATACAGGGCAATTTACCAGTGACAATTCACCTACGTTTAATAAACTTGAAGTTTAGTAAATTTAATACAGATGTTTTAGCATAGGTAGAGTAGTTGCGCTGAGCTGTCATCCCTGCCTCACAGAACCAGGTACTACTTTCACTCGAAAATGTCCTCACTTATTTTATTATGATAGGAGAGACACATCATGCATTAAGAAATCTCTGCAAGCAGAGAAGCATCAAGCACCATTGGAGAGGATGGCGATAGAGAGAATGCTGAAGGAGAAGGAGTGGGTGGGGGGGGGGGGAATTAATGTGTGTCATGTTCCCTTCAGAGTTTTGGTGGAAACACTTCACATATATTATGTTTGCTTGTCACTTCTCTTTACTGAACATTTGAGAAGTCAACAGTACACCATTTGGTTCTACAGTGGCAGTGCTGCTGACTTGCAGTAAGGAGACCAGAGTTTGTGTCCAGGGACCTGTGTAGAGTTTGCATGTTCTTGCCATGTTTGTGTGGGTTTCCTCTGGGTGCTCCTGCTTTCCAAAGATGTGTACATACTGACATAGGAGCAGGGGAGTGGGAGAAAAGGGGTGGTGGTTTATAGCAGTCCTGGTGTAACGCTAAAGAACAATTGTGAAGGTAAAAATTACGTTCTTTTTTCATTTCATGTTTCTGTAAGAAGACTGAATCAATATATCATATAAGTCTTAAATAAGTTATCTTTGAGTGTTACACTATAACCACAATAAGTCTCTAGTACCTCAGTACTTAACTCGCCAGTCTGAGAGCCAGCTTACAGTGCTGACTGCTCTAATATAATTACAAAATTCTATGAAATAGAAGCGCAATGATTATCCCTATCAGTTTTCAACTTCGCAGTATCTTCACTAATTTATGCAAAGAATGCAACATAACCATCTAAGTAATGCAGTGTGTCAGTTTTTAAGCAAGATAAAAGATACAGAGTTTGTTTTTAGCATGCTAGGAGCAAAGGTGTAGGTAGGGCAGTGTTTTCCCACTGTTTTTCTGTGATGGCATACTTTTTGTAACCCAAAAAAATCCCAAGCCACACCACGATTCCACCAACCACAAAAGCGTTAAATCTATACAAGTGCTAAACTGTCCAAAATGGGGCGTTGCGGGGGGCAATTAAATAAATCTTCAGCAGTGCATTCAAACTCAACAGTCATTTTGATTGTTTCATTTTTACTTTGACACGTCTTTGTCTCATATCCTGTGCTAATTTTATGATTGATACATTGGCCTGGTTTTCTTATTGCATTCGTTTGAACTTACCTTTTAGGAAGATATTCAACTTCAGGTTGTTATTTTGTTAAAACTTCAAGTTTATGGTCTTTGTTTAAGTTTAAACTATGCTATTAATTTTTTTTATTTCTTTGTGTTCATTCTATATTAAATATTTGATTCAGTGTGAATTTACTTCATGATTTATGTATTAATTTTATAATTAAATGTTTTAATGTTAGATGCAATTAATAAAAAATGTAATACATTTATGCATTTATGCAATATACTGTATATATGCCAGGTCTCTTTTAAATAGATGTGCGGATGAAAATCTTCTTTGTTCTAGTCTTGAGGGTGTGTACTGATAATAACATTATTTTTCATTTGTTGTGTCTGTTTAATAAAGTTTTTTGTTTTGTACTTTCCTGCTGCGAACAACTCCCATTGGGATGGTGATGCTTAACTAATGTAATCTAACCCAACAGGAAAAACAAAATGGAAGAGCACATTCAGATTCTTTAGATTCTGCTTCTTCACTGTAATATATGATCATCCTTGGGTTAGCAGTACTGCTTGTTATGGTAATCAGTTGTGTGGAACCAATGTATCTCTTCCTCTCAGGGAAGTTTTTTAAACCCTCCACATCTCATCCACCAAAAAGAATGTACAGGTTTACTATAACTGGAGTGAAATAGTTACACAGTGATACTCCATAAGATTAGTTGAATAATATGTGAGACCAATACATCATTAAACATTTTATACAATCACTAATTAACTATAAAGGCTATGTGTGTTCGCCTCCCATTTTAATCAAAATGTGTGAACACTTTTTTTAACCTTCAACTTATGTAACATTTTTTTTTTAATTTTGACCCCCAATTGTAGGAAGAAGGGAGAAATGTTTAGAGAGTTGCCCCAGAGCTTAAGGTACCAGAGTATCAGTGACATCTTAGTCACTGTTTGTACAGAATACACATATTCTGTCCGTGCATTTGTGTATTTTCTCTGAATATTGAAGCTTTCTTCAACATGCTGAAAGGTCATGTTAAGTTAATTGGCACCTCTAAGTTAACCCAGAATGAGTGATTGTGAGTGTCTGTCTATATAGGTGTGCCCTGGAATGGAATTGCAGTCTTACAAAGAAGCTACTGTATTATTGCCCTGTTAAACAGAAATGTGTGACGGAAGAACAGGGTTTATAAAATGGATGGTTCGGGTTAAAGGCAGCAGCTGGAACAGCAGCAACTGGTATACTTTCTGCAAGCTGAAGAAAGGCGATACATGATCTTAAAATAAGAATGGAGGTAACATCAGTTGCTACATGGTTTAAGTGGGATCATTCAGCTGGATTTTCTGCTTTCAAAAATCAGGTCTGTGCTCTCCAAGACTGGTTTAGGACCTTTCCTTAATCAAAAACAAATTTCTGAACAACTTCTGGAAAAAGTCATGATAAAGTCTGATAGTGGTTGAATAATTCTTAAAGCTATGGGCTTTCAGAACGATTTGGCCACCACTGCTAACCCATCATCTGTAGAGTGTCACGGTTAAGGGTTAAAACACCCAGGTACTGTAAGGCTGGGCACTGACTGATGACATCAGCTCTGGACCAAAGGCCACAGTGACTGAAGAAGAAGCACCTTAGGATGTATTTATGAATGAACCTCTGGACAACCAGTGAATTCCAGAAGTCTCACTGGCAGGGATAAGGGAGTGGAAACTCAGTAAGATTATGACAATTGCCTACAGTGTAGAGAAAGAACACTTTGGTACAGTGGAAAGGAAGGACATCACTAGGAAAGAGAAACTGAGATCCAAGTTCTAAGAAAGTAGATTAGGATTCTTAACAAGCAGTTCAAAAGTGTGAGTGATGGATAGAGGAAGGGAATAAAGATTACTAATGAACTCTAAGAAGAGCTGCAGAAATTTAGGAGGGCAGAATGATCAAGGAGCTCAATTCATAAATGTCACATACAGATTCACCAAGGCGATGATGGTGGAAATCAGATCTTGTACATTGACTAGCTCCATAGTACAGGTAGAATAATTTCTCAGAGAAACTCACTGTAACACATTTAGAGGCCAAGACTTTGCAGACAGCTTAAAAATCAGCAGAATTGTGTTTCCCTTCAAGGAGCTAGACATCAGTGAACCATCCTGGAAGGAAGTCCATGAGGTGGTAAAGAAGTCTCAAGCAGTGTCTGCTCCAGGATTCAGTAACCTACCCAGAGGTCTATAAGAAATGTCCATTATTACTCTAAAGGCTTATGGGCAAAAGCTAACATTTCATCTAGTTGAAAAATGCCAGAGGTTTGCTTTCTGCCAAAGGAGACATATTCCTCTATGTTTAAGCAGTGTAGAACCATCTCTCTGCAAAGTGTAGGCCAAAATTTTCTTCTTTGTCTTTGCAAGAAGGTTGACCACCTACATAAATAATAAAGGATACACATTGTGACCACTATGGGGTGCAACTGAGTCCTAAACCCCAGACACAACTGCACAGACATAAGGCCTGGTATAAAAAAGAGGTTTATTCTCACAAACATATTACACAAAGGTTTCAAAAGTGGCTTAAACACAACATATTTCTTTCTATCTTTCTTCTCCTCAGCACCTCCCAGGCTAGCTTTGTCTGCCGTCACACCTGACTCCAACTTGCCTGGGTGAGGTAGAGCGAGTCCTTTTATTTTGACCCAAGAGTACTTGTGGTGCTAGGACATAGCCTGATGGATATACTTCCTGGTCAATCGGACATTCCATAAAATAGAGATCATTAAATGTGACACGGAAACGCGTCCCCATAGCAACTTGCAGCTGAAACTGGCACGACTCTGAGTGCACAGTGGCACAACAAGGTATTTAAACATCATGGTTATTGTAATACGGAAAAGCTGTGAATGAAGGCATTTAATGAAGAGGACTTACCGTCAGTTGTTACTGCATGAAAGGAAGGGGTTACTGTAGCTCCTTATTCTCCGACCATCTCCTTGCAAATAAAGATGCGTGTGCCAGTCTAGATGCCATTTTAAATGTGGCACTTTGGTCGGGCGCATGGAATCTGGAAAAAGACAGCTAAGAGGGGAAAGGTTTTTTTAAAGGCATTGAGTTTCTGGTTGTTTAACTTTTTTTTTTTTAAGTTTATTATTATTAAGATCGCAGATGTACAAAGCGATATTGATTTTGGTGTTATTGTTTCTATTGAGTGGGGTTAGGTTTAGTTTAGTTGTGAGGCATTTAGGTCATTTTCACCTTTAAGGGAATACAGTTAGATTCATCCTGCAGCAGTGTAGTCTGAGAGAGAAGTGGCATCTGCTTTATGGGGTGTGGGACACTGTCCACTAGGGGTCAGTTAAATGACTTAGGAATAGAGAAGGGTTCATGAGCCATTAGTAACGAGTGAGTGGCTCTGTGTCTGGCTGCTAGTGTGGAGAGCAACAATCTCCTATTAGTCTGTTCAGGCTCCTGATAGTTTTGTAGTTTGAAGAGCTAAATCATTTAAGACTGCTTCAGAGCCTTATTTCTCAAATAATGATCAGGCAGTTTTTTTTTCCAGAAAGGGAAAATTACCTTTGAGGATAAAGCCATCTATTTGGATATTTTGTTTATTTTTTCTTTATTTTCTTTTTTTCTTTATTTTTTTGTTTGAACAACTTGTATCCTTGCAGAAGTTTACAGATTTTTTTTGTAATATTTTTGTTTGTGAGTGTGTACACTGTATACACTCACCTAAAGGATTATTAGGAACACCATACTAATACGGTGTTTGACCCCCTTTCGCCTTCAGAACTGCCTTAATTCTACGTGGCATTGATTCAACAAGGTGCTGAAAGCATTCTTTACAAATGTTGGCCCATATTGATAGGATAGCATCTTGCACTTGATGGAGATTTGTGGGAATGAATGTGGTGGACATTCATTCCACCACATCCCAAAGATGCTCTATTGGGTTGAGATCTGGTGACTGTGGGGGCCATTTTAGTACAGTGAACTCATTGTCATGTTCAAGAAACCAATTTGAAATGATTCGAGCTTTGTGACATGGTGCATTATCCTGCTGGAAGTAGCCATCAGAGGATGGGTACATGGTGGTCATGAAGGGATGGACATGGTCAGAAACAATGCTCAGGTATCCCGTGGCATTTAAACGATGCCCAGTTGGCACTAAGGGGCCTAAAGTGTGCCAAGAAAACATCCCCCACACCATTACACCACCACCACCAGCCTGCACAGTGGTAACAAGGCATGATGGATCCATGTTCTCATTCTATTTACGCCAAATTCTGACTCTACCATTTGAATGTCTCAACAAAAATCGAGACTCATCAGACCAGGCAACATTTTTCCAGTCTTCAACTGTTCAATTTTGGTGAGCTCGTGCAAATTGTAGCCTCTTTTTCCTATTTGTAGTGGAGATGAGTGGTACCTGGTGGGGTCTTCTGCTGTTGTAGCCCATCCGCCTCAAGGTTGTGCGTGTTGTGGCTTCACAAATGCTTTTCTGCATACCTCGGTTGTAACGAGTGGTTATTTCAGTCAAAGTTGCTCTTCTATCAGCTTGAATCAGTCGGCCCATTCTCCTCTGACCTCTAGCATCAACAAGGCATTTTCGCCCACAGGACTGCTGCATACTGGATGTTTTTCCCTTTTCACACCATTCTTTGTAAACCCTAGAAATGGTTGTGCGTGAAAATCCCAGTAACTGAGCAGATTGTGAAATGCTCAGACCGGCCCGTCTGGCACCAACAACCATGCCACGCTCAAAATTGCTTAAATCACCTTTCTTTCCCATTCTGACATTCAGTTTGGAGTTCAGGAGATTGTCTTGACCAGGACCACACCCCTAAATGCATTGAAGCAACTGCCATGTGATTGTTTGATTAGATAATTGCATTAATGAGAAATAGAACAGGTGTTCCTAATAATCCTTTAGGTGTGTGTATATTCCTGCACCAGAATTTTTCTTTCAAAGGGACTGAGGTAATGAACAGCTCTTTTACTTTTATCCATTATTCCTGAAATAATATTTTGTTTTGACTCTGCCAGCGTCAACTTCTGGCCCTGGCCGGTCCCAAACTACTAGCAGGTTACCTACTCCCGTAGTCAGCTTGTGACATTAAACCCATCAGCTTCCCGGGTGGCCCCCACAGAACCCAACAGGGCTGTCTGGGGGAACTGCAGGCTCTAATATGCTGGCATCTAGCATATTGGGGCTCCCTGTCAAGACAAGAGGCTATCTCTCCCTGTCCTTCTGTCACATTGGCCTCCCAGCTGGGTATTATTCTTCATTTCAACCCTGCCAGGATGCTAGTGTGCCCACTTCTGTACTGGCATCTTCTACCACCCTCCTGGCTTAGGCGGAAGATTTCAGATGGCACTCTTTTTGTCCGGTTGTCACCTGGGTCATCCTGCCAGATAAGGGAAGGGAGTCCATACCATCCATTACAAAATATACATTATGAAATGATCAGACTCGACACACTCAAAAGGTTTGGGGCAGCCACCCGTGTATTGTCCCTGGCTGCAATGGGTTTTGAAAAGTAGATAGAAGTGTCTTTAATGGAGTCCAAAAGAGAACTGAGTATAGGTTGTAAAAATGGCAGCTTTATATGCTAAGACCGGAAGTGTCCTATGGGAACTGGAAGTGACTTTCTTTCAACATCATAACCGGAAGTGTCATTGTCCTAGGCACTGGAACTGGAAGTGATGTTGTCCTAGGCACCAGAACTAGAGGTGGTGTCACTCCTAGGCACCAGGGATAAGTCATACATGTTTTCCTGCATCTGGTCTGCAGAGACAACAGAAGAAGGTTTAGCACACCCCCCCAACTCCCTGGCCTGGCATGGAATTACCTTCACTTGGTCCATACAACATCCTCCTACTAGCATGTGCATGACAACATCTATCAATAAGGGTTTTTGCAGGATGCTTAGAACACACAGGCATTCTCAGTTAGCTTATAGAACAGGTCAATAGGACCAAGGGAAACAACAGTTTTCCAGCTTGACCTTGCAAATGCATATGGATCAACCTTTCACAGCCTCATTAGTATGGTGTTGGAGCATCACGATATTCTGTGGCACTGCAGGGGGAAGGTTACCAAGTATCTGGGTGTATCCGGGCTGCAATTCTGGAAAACCAAGTTCACTACAGCATGGAAGGACATGGAAAAGGGGATTGTAATAGGATGCACAGTATTCCCATCCACCAGAAATCAGACAATCCACAATTACAGGCTATATAAATGACCTTACCATAACAACAACAAATCACCTTCATGCAAGATGGATTCTGGACTTGGCGTCAAGGGTGAGAATGGCATTCAGGCCCAAGAAGTCAAAAATCATGGTGATAAGGAAGGGGAAGTGAATGAAAAGTTCAAACTCCACTTCCAGGGTGAAGTCATCCCATCAGTTAAGAAGAAAACAATCAATTGCCTAGGGAAGTAGCATGATGACTCTCTCAGTGACAGAAAGAACACTGCTAACATGAAAAGGCAAGCAGACAAATTCAGGAGGATTGAAAGATAAAGATTTCTTAGCATATTGAAGTCCTGGGTCAACCAGCATGGACTGCTACCAAGACTGATGTGGCTACTGATGGTATAGGAAATACTGGTGACCATTGTGGAAGGTGTGGAGAGAAGGATAAACCATGAATGAATTACATTGATATGGAGAAGACTTGGGAGAGAAAAACTGTAACCCCAAGCAGTTCATTATGGAGGGCAAAGCCAAAATTCCCCTAGTGATGTGAGATAATCATCAACAAAAACATGAAGCACCCAGTGCAAATGAATTGCTAAATCTAAGGACCTTTTAGTCTTTTTTTTTTTTTTTTTTTTACATGGGCACGCTGGATGTTAAAAGACCATTTTATGAAATAAGTAAAAAGTATCTACCTAAATTTTTTTATCACTTCCCTTTATTGGTTATAAGGGTTTAAAAAAATATATGGTAACATTCATTGTAACAATTGTTAGATGAGTATTTCTGTTGGTTCACTGGCACAATAGTTAGTCCCCACTGCATTTTTTATGCCCTCTGCCACTCTATGATTATAATGTGGTGAAAAGCATGAAATGAAAATTTGTAAATTGAAAACAAAGATTAATGAAAAGGCCTTGTGGATTAATCTTTGCATAGCACCGGGTAAACTAAACAGAAAGAGAAGAGAGCATAGAAGTAGTGAATTTCAGTGGATAAATGCAATTCCTTAAATAATAGTTGCGATTAGTTTGTTGCCTAATGTTTATCTAGAAGTGGTCTGTATTTAGAATGTTATCATTGCCCCACTGCTTTCTGATATTATAGTTAGATCTTACTGCCATCCTTTAGATATAGCTGCAGCAAATACCCAATAAAGCCAAGAACAAACAATGTAATGGATAGACATTAAGCAATCATTTGTTGGTATTATCATTTAGACTGAAATTACATTTCCACTGCCTTGAAAATTTTACTTCGACTTGTATTTAAACTGAAACATTTTAAAGACAAGGTATTTCATGTTTTATCTAATAAACTGCATTATTATTTGAAGGCATACGTTTACTCTGAAATTGATACTTGCATTCCAAAATAGTTCAAACAAATGTCATTTACAACTAATAGCAAGTTGAAATAACAAGGTAATGTGAAGCAGAGTATGTTACATTGTTTTGTGTTCTAGTACATAAGGAACTTCCAGAAAAGGTCTAGCCCTTCAAGAGGAAGGATGGACTGAGGCAGAAGTTTAGCATTTTACCCTCATCAATGCACAATATAATTAAAAATTCAAAGAATCCGGTAAAATCTTAGTGTAGAGCAAGGACAAACACCACTTCTGAATATACGTGACCCCTAATCCATCAGCCATGTCTTAAAACTTTCTTGTGTCTGTAAGGGGTCTTATGACCTGGGCTCAGTAATACCTTGGTAAACCTTTGTCAGTCAATACCTTTCACAGCTCCATCTACAGGTGGAAGTTAAGGCTTTAACATGCAAAGCAGAAGCCATACATCAACACTGTCCAGAAGCGCCTCCAACCTCTCTGTGGTTTGTTTGATTTGAGATGGAAAGTAGCACAATGGAATTGTGCTTTGTGGTCTGATGAGCCAACATTTCAGAAAAGAAAAAAACAGCCATTATGGCCAAACGGGAAAAAGACCACCTAAACTGTTTTTTGGGTCAAAAAGTTTTTTGTTCAAAAGCCAGTGTCTGTCATGGTATGAGACTTGTGCCCGTGCCCATGGCAAGGGTAAATTGCACATCTGTGAGAGCACCATTAATGCAGAAAGCTATGCAGTAATCACAGATATAATCACAACATACGGTATGCTGCCATCCAGATCCCAAACGGTCCAGCAGCTCATAACCCACCACATTTTTCCCAAATTAAAAGTGCATGGCTGCATAAGCAGAGAGCGCAGATATGAAACTGGCCTTCCTGTAAAAGTCCTGATCTTTCTCAGACTGAGAATGTGTAGTGCATTATGAAGTACAAAATATGGCTATAGTGGTCCAGTGCTGCTCAGATTCACACCGTTGAAAAGACAGTGATTTGTTTATTTTTTTGCCGGGGATCCCAGGAATGCACCCAGCCTTGGCCAGACTCGCACCACACACACAGAGACACGAATTAACAGCAAATAAATAACTATGTGGAATATAGAGTAAAACAAAAACACAAACAACAAATAAACAACTAACCCTCCCTTTTCCCCATGACTATATTAAACAGTAACACAACAATAAACATCTAACAGTAAACACTAATGACATAGGTACGTGTACTTTTTGGTATTTGAAATTTCGTTTCAGAAAATATCATTTAAAAAAGAAAAAGAGACACTTATTTGATTTTCATCTTAAAGGGAAAAATGAAAAACGTAAAACAATTACTTTTTTCGTTTTGTTCTTTCACACATCAGAAAAGAAAAATGCAAGAAACGAGAATGAGATGCAATAAGTAACAACAATAATGTTCATAAAAGAACTGCTACATCAATGAAGCAAAGCTTGCAAAGTTTGTATTTTTACCTGAAAGATGCGACTCAGTTTTTCTGCAGTCACATCCTCGTCCCGGAGTGTCCATCCTCTGCTGATGTCAGTGTAACTTCAAGGCCATCGATTGATGTGTTGCAAAGAGGACTGTTTGCACGTGTCTTCAAAAATCGCGCAGAAGATGAAGTAACTTCAGGTTTCAGACAACAAAAATGCGTCTGTTTTGTTGTTTATGAACTATTACACTTTCATTATTTGAATCACAAATAAATCCAGAAAGGTATGTGTAATTTTAAGTTTATTACTGCTATTTGTTCTACAGAATTAAAAAATACCTTATTTTCCCTCAATTTATTCTTTAACCAAAAATTAAAATCTGAAAATGGAGGTAAAGATGACGATCCAGAGAACAGCTTTCTCTAAGTAAAATATTAAACAGTCCTACCAGTAGTCTTGATGTGGTGAGGGGTGATGAGATTTTGGGAGCGCTCCCTACGATGAAGCACGACAGCCAATCCAACACAACAGGCATGCATGAGACAGTCCATACATCCTTACAGGTTCGACGTTTAAGGATAGAAACAATATTGCACAGGTGGTATTGGAGATGAGACAGATGGCCGGATACAAACACAAAACAATGGGGGTCCCTTGCCGCTTAGCCGGCTCCCTTTTAAAGTTCACGCCTGTCCTTCTTCTCCTCAGCAGCCCCTGGGCCCGTTGCAGATGTCCAATCAAGGCAATACCCTCCAGGCAGCTGGGAGATGGAGTCCATTAATCTGTAGCGCTGCTACACGGCAATGAATACCCCAAAATTGTTCAGTTGAAGACCTGCAAGAGGGATTAATGGATGAAAATTCCACTTGCTAAACTTAACCAACGTGTGTCTTCAGAGTCCAAACACCCAAGTGTCATTAAACAAAATGGTGATGTTACACTATAGTAAACACTCGACTGTCCCAACTTTTTTGGAGTATGTTGCAGTCATCAGATTCAACATGAGTGCATATTTAAAGAAAAAAACAATTTAAATTCACAAGGTAAAATATCAAGTAATGTGTTACTGTAGTGTTTTCAATACAGTACAGAATGAATAATATTTACAAATCCCTCCTTTTTGTTCTTATTAGCATTTTCCATACTGTCCCAGTTTTTTTTTTATTGTGCACTGAAAAGAATGTAAAGACATTAATAACTATCAAAATAATATCACATTTTAGGCCCTTATACAGCATCTATTGTGGACATTTAGCCAAGCAATTAAGAGAGGACTAGACATGTTTGACTGAAAATGCTTGAGAAGGATTATGGGAACAAGATGGCCAAAAATAATTAGTAATGAGGATTTCAGAGAAAATGCTGGTCAAATGGAGCTGAGTGAAAAAGGTCTATCAAGAATGAAGGCCAAGAAAGAGGTGGAAAGATATGGTGATAGAGGAAGCAAAAGACAGAGGAGCAAGAGAAAGAAACCTGGAGGAAGTGGCACAGGATGGAGAGAAGTGGAGGAAGCTTTGTAACAAGTAATATAATGATAAAGAATAATTAGAGGTAGCACTGTATATAAATTATAACATTTATTTTTCACAATTACTATCGCCATTTTGGCTTAAATTGACCTATCACCAGTCACTTCTTTCCCAGTAACATGTCGCTCCTAGTTGTCTACCTTTCTATAGACTCTTCCCAGCTCTCTACAAATCTTTCCAATAGCTTAATTAATAACATACGTTGTTGTTTTTATTTATTCAGTTAATTAGCTTTATTTTATCTCTGACCGGACCAAAGGATAGGCTATATCAAATTCATGGAGTGTTTGAAGACAAAGGTCAATTTTATTATGAAAACTATTAAGTTTTCTAAGAATTATTTCAGTTTTAATCATCTCAAGCTATGAACTGCTTACTGAGTTAGATTTCCACTCTCTCTCTCTTACACATCTCTTTGCAAGTCAGCGGTTTAAATGAAAAGCTGTTTGTAATCTGTAATACCTGCTCAACTAAGGATTTAAATGTGCAACATTTCTGAGGATCAATCTTGCAGGCAAATTCCCTCATTAGATTTTTCCATATGGTGAGCACATACCTCTTGTATACCCCTGTCTAGCCGATTTAAGACGTGATAATATCCTTGTCTGTAATTTTAATTCCTCCAATTTAAAATGTAATGATGTGAGACAGTTCATAAACTGGGTCTCAGCACAAACTGTGACTTACATGCGTCAGAATGCTGTACTTTCTAAAAACACACATATGTATTGGCAAGGTGGCACAGTGGCGCAGTCGGTAGTGCTGTTCCCTCGCAGTTAGGAGACCCAGGTTCACTTCCCGGGTCCTCCCTGTGTGGAATTTGCATGTTCTCCCCATGTCTGCGTGGGTTTCCTCCCACAGTCCAAAGACATGCAGATTAGGTGCATTGGTGATCCTAAATTGTCCCTAGTGTGTGCTGTTTTTTTCAGCATAGTAAATGTTCACACTCTTTCTCCGCATTGGTTGACTGAAGATCATCTCATTCTGTGGATCCATCTCTTGCTGAAAAACTATTACGCCTCTAAATTCAACTATATAGCTCCTCTTTCCAATTAATCTACCCAAAATGCCACAGGCCCCTAGATCCAGAAGTCTGTTCAAAACTGCAAGGATTCACTCAGCAAGAGAGTCAGAACTACATGAGAGCAGAGTCAGCCTTGTAAGGTCAAGATTATGGTGTCTGTTCAAGTCCAGACATTAGAGAAGGAGGAAAAGCACCTAGTCCTAGGTGTACCCACTGCACAAGGGATTGTATCCCTGAGAATTAAAGTCCTTACTTGAAGGGCCATTATCTAAGGCTTTGGGATATCATGAGAGAAAGCTGAATTTCAGATAGCTTTTCTGGATATCTGTCAGGCTATAATAAAACATACTAAAAATTACTAATACGTATATGAACTAGAAAAACACTTTATAATAACTTCATTACTCTTATTATTAAATCTTTATAAATCTTTACAAATGGATAAAGAGTTTCAATTAGGTACTGCAAAAAGATCAATAGTTAATAAAGAGGCATTATATGATGCTTGTTAATGAACTATTAATCATTATTAATAAAGTGTTACCAATACAAGTATATTACAAGTGATATCTCAGCCTGGATGAAGGAGCACAATCTACAGCTCAGCCTGGCAAAAACTGAGCTTCTTGTGATCCCGGCCAGCCAGTCTGTTCAACTTTCCATCTCTATACAGCTTTGCTCACTGTTGCTAACACCTGCCAAGTCTGTACCTAACCTTAGGGTGGTGATTGAGGAGTAGCTATCTTTTTGTGACCACATTTCTACTCTTGTCTTGTTCATGCAGGTTCATGCTATACAACATCTACAAGTTCAGACCTTATCTGACACAGTATGCTGCACAACTTCTGATCCAGTCTCTGGTCTTGTTGCATCTCGACTACTGCAACTTACTTCTGATAGGAGTACCTGCATGTGCTATCAACCTTCTGCAAATGGTCCTGAATGCAGTGGCCTGCTTCCTATTTAACCAGCCGAGATGGGCACATGTCACCCCTCTCTTCAATTTGCTACATTGGTTCCCTGTAGCAACATGCATTAAGTTCAAATCCCTGATGCTTACCTACAGAATAGTCAGTGGGCCAGCACCTGAGTAAATTGGAGACACTAGTGAGCTTCTTCAGGTCTGCCAGTGAACAGCGTCCAGTGATGCCAGCTCTGCATGGTATCAAGACAACCCAGACTCTTCTCCTGTGTAGTTCCCAGTTGGTGGAATGAGTTACCCACCTCCATCTGTACTACTGATTCCCTCACTCTATTTAAGAAGCAATTGAAGACCCACCTGTTCTGTGAATATCTTTCTAACTGATAAAAAAAAAAAAAACCTTTGCTCTGTGATCTTTTATATCATTGTTTAACTTGTTAGACTAAGTTTAATCTCTTTATTGATTATAATCCATGATTGTAAATGTATTAGTTGTTACATCTTTTTTGGTTGCCGCAATCAACTTTATATTACCTGTCCTATGACACTTGTTGAACAGACATGCCCAGCATAATGTTACTTGATCATATTTACCTCTTTTGTAAGTTGCTTTGGATAAAAGTGTCTGCCAAGCACATAAATGTAAATTATGGATCATTTACTCTAAAGTGTTAACAAGTATAGTATATTCTGCTGTCATGTATACATACTATAGTGAGGTTCCCGTTTGCAGGCCTTCACAGACTATTGCCCATAACAGGACAGGTCAGGCAGTAAACAAATTCAACAATAATTAGACAATGATTACAATACCTAACAGTAAATAAAGCATAAGACACTATTATAAAACTAGCAGAAGGTCAGTTAATGGGATGATACCATTATATGATTCCATTAAAATCATATACAGTACCCTTCACTACAATACACTGCAAAATGATTTAGTTTTTCCAGTAACTGCTGTTAGTTTTGTCAATGGCAACCATAGTTTCACCACCAAATCACTGGTTCAGAGCTTCACATGTGTGACACCATACTGAATTTTATACAATGTATAGCACCCATGTCAAATGCAACATCATTTTATTTGTTTTGGTTTCTTGAAGAGACAATCGCTCCCAAGCAGGACCTACTGTTGTGTTTAGAATGTAAAGAGAACAAAGTTTCATGTCTGAGCAAGATATTGTAATAAATAGTCTATGAATTGTGACTAATTCACTGCAAGGGCAATATCTCATTATCACTTGTTCTTCATGGACAAAATATTAGGGAGTAACCAAGATGTAAACAATTAATGACTCTAAGGGCTGCAATACTGCATTTTGCAAGTAACATTGTCCTTTTAGCCTTATCATTGTAAGATCTCCTGTGCACACTAGAAAGGTTTACAGCCAAGTGTGATGTGATTTGGATGAGTGGCTAGTTCCCTGCTGTATGCAGCTACTATAAGTGGAAGTGTTCATGTACTTTGATGTTTCGTTCCAGAGTGAAGGTAGAGGTGATCATGTGATTCACCAACAAATCGCTTTAGCCACAGAAATTGGACCAAGTGGTTAAGATGATATGGACATGTACTTGGAGTGCTCCTTGGGTTTTTGCAACAGCAATGGACCAGACCCAGTTCACTTGGAGAAGATCCTTGGGGCAGATGCAGAATACACTGGATGGGCTAGATCTCTTGACTGGTGTGTGAGTGTCAGATAGTGCTGAGGAGATATGGAAATTTCTTATGGACAAGATGGCCTAGTTGATCTAACTCAGCAAGAAAGGTGTAGTTAGAATGAATGAATGAATGAAAAGTATTATTTCATTCATTGTGATACCCAACCCTAAATTGGATAAAGAGGGTTTGATGATGTCATGTTATGATGTAATTTGTAAATAGGAAAATTTGGTAATATTGTAACAGTAAACAAAATTAACATTTATTTAATCGTAAATAGTTAATTGATGTAACTTTTAGCTAATAACATTTCAAAGTAAAACAAAAATGTATTACCTATTAATTCTGTCACACTAAGTTGGTGTGAAATGAACATGGTAATACTAATTACTGCTATCACTGTGTCAATGTACTTTAAACAAGTTTACAGTGGATTAACTGCTCCCTCTGATGGTCAATAACTGTAACTGCCCCGATAAATAAACTTTGTTGAGCAATTCAATTTAAATGTGTTGCTTGCAGGTTCGTGATTTTTATCTCAAAAATGCTTTGCTCTGAAAAGATCAGATTTAAGCTGTATAATAAATTGTAACATGGCATTTGAAAACAATGTTGGGGGCATTATAGAATCCATAAGACAGAGAATAATGTTATCAATTTTCATCTTTCATATCAAAAGTATTAATGTCCACAACAAATTAAACATCCTCAACAAATCATATTATCACCAGAAGTTCATTTGCTAATTGTGTTTGAGTTTTTGGCCATTTGTATTGACAGCTTTCAAATGTGAAATTTAAATTTATGCTTGTCATATGCCTTCACAATGTTAAAAACATTTTTAGTAGATTTTTTCAAAAGGTGAGATTATGATTGATTGTTTAATGTCCTCACTTTTTTAATCATAGGAGCATCCTAAATTACTTTTCCTGTACATGGCCATAAGCTGCACAAATTCAAGCTTATTTCTGGAGATTTGTGGGTGCTTCAAGATGGACAATGAAAGTAAATTATTGTGGTGTTACAGTATTTCCACTTAAGAGAAACAGTGCTCTTTTGAATTGTACCTTTCATTGAGGACTTACTTAATTCTTTACTGTTTCTTTGATTGAACCTTTCATTTTTTTATCTATCCATCCATTATCCAACCCGCTAAATCCTAACACAGGGTCACGGGGGTCTGCTGGAGCCAATCCCAGCCAACACAGGGCGCAAGGCAGAAAACAAACCCCGTGCAAGGCGCCAGCCCATTACAGTTTCATTATTTATGAGCACTTTCTTTAATTAGTTCAACAAAATGGCAGAAAGGAAACTGGTTTAAAAAAAAGGCAAACCACCCCTCAGTGCACATTGACCACCTCAACTATATGATGAAAGATGAATAGAAAATGAAAAAAACAGGGAGGCACAAGGATATCTATAATAAAGAGAAGCAGATCCACTTTAATCCATATACAAAAAAAAAAAAAAAAGATTGCTGGAGAAGCCTAGTGGCTGACACTAAGCATTTCTCTTGTTGCTACACCCTGGCCATTCTATCTGCAACCAGCTTCAGAGCAGGTCCCAACTTACTAATATTAGAAGTGAATGTTTTGCTGACTGACAGTTCTGAGAGTTTGAGAAAAAGGAGAACTCACAGTGATCAGAAAATAGAGTGACACATGGGGTTTCAGGTGGAAGTCCGGTGCCAACCTGGCCACAGCGGTACCCAGGAAGAAAAGTCTCTGTTGTATAGAAGTGGACGGGAGAGCAGAGGAGTCCAGGCAGAGAAAGATAAAACATGAAAAAAGAATAAATACAGAAAGGATCAAGAAAACAATGCAAAAGACAAAGGACCAAATGAAAGAGTCAGGTGGACTTTTATTTAATTAAATAAGCACTGTAATATAGCTTTCACTTTTTTTGTGAAATTTATGGAAAATGTGTGTCAAAAATTTCATAACTTTCAGAACTGAGCAGCACGGTGGTGCAGTGGGTCCTTCCTGCGTGGAGTTTGCATGTTCTCCCTGTGCCTGCGTGGGTTTCCTTCAGGTGCTCCGGTTTCCTCCCACAGTCCAAAGACATGCAGGTTAGGAGCAGTGCTGATTCTAAAGTGTCCCTAGTGTGTGGGTGTGTGTGCGCCTTGCGGTGGGCTGGCACCCTGCCCGGGGTTTGTTTCCTGCCTTGCGCCGTGTGTTGGCTAGGATTGGCTCCAGCAGACCCCCGTGACCCTGTAGTTAGGATATAGTGGGTTGGATAATGGATGGATGGATGGAAATTTCAGAACTGATATATGTTGTTTGTCTTTATTCAGCATTCCCATAATGTGATAAGAAGACTACTTGATTGTTTCAGCAGACACTAGTTCATATTACACAGCGGTAAAGATAGGACTGACTGTTTTAGTGTCAACTTATGTGACATCAAAAAGCAGCTATAAAAAGATCAACAAAAAAGTATCAATATCACAAGACTACATTGCATTGTACTAAACAAACATCACTTTTCAAAGCAGGTCAGAGTTCAGCATTTCTGTTTTCTTCCACAATACATCAAATCAAAACAAGCTCAACAAAATACCTCTAATTCCAAAATTCATTAACTTGTATAGCTGCATCTATAGAAGTCTAAAAGTGCCAAATGACAGATATATTACACTAAAACAACTGCCACTGGTCTTAGGGTTAGCCAGATTAGTTTAGGCACATGTTCTTTATTTAACACAAAATAAAAAAAGTCACTGGCCAGATCAACAAGGGTTCACTCTGAAGACATGGAAATTTTTTTATTCATCTATACTCTGGTGCTCTTAATCCAATATGATAAAATACCACAAAAATCTCACCTTGACTCTAACTTGATTCTTTATTGAGCAATTGTCAGAGTAATTTTGAAAGACTTTGTTCAATGAGCATTCCAGTGTGATAACTCCTTCTATATCACAAACAGAGCGAGATAAGTTAAAGAGGTAACATCTTCAAAATTGTTCACTGTATGGTAGTCCTATATTATCATTATTAACCAGTTCTAGGATTTAGATTAGACTTCATTGAATAAACTTTATTAATCCCATGGGAAAAGTCAGCTGTGAATTCAGCAGTAGAAATATAAAAACATAAAAATAAGGACACAGACTCACAGGATAAATAATACAGCCAATCAACCAATCAATGAGTAAATAAATAAATAAATGCATATTGTGCAGATATTTCAAAATGGTATTTCATAATAAAAACTTAATGACTGCCCAGGGAGGAACCATTGAATTGCCTGACAGCAGTGCGCTGAAAAAACCCTATAGACACTTCTTAGCACACTGTGGAGGAATTAGGGGACGAAGGGGATTTATGATGGCATCCAATTTTGCCGGTATCCTGTTTTCTACAGCAGCTTCCAATGTGTCCAGGGTTTGCCTGGTGATGGAGCAGGGTTTCCTGATAAGTTTTTTCAGGCATTGGGCTTCTTTTGAGGTCAAGTGGACTCCCCAGGAGACCACAGCATAGAACAAAAACACTGGCTACTATGGACTGGTAGAACATTTCCAGAAGTTTGCTGCACACATTAAATGACCCTTGTTTCCTTATGAACTGCAGTCTGCTCTGGCCCTTCTTATACAGAGTGTCTGTGTTGTTAGATCAGTCTAGTTTATTGTTTACGTGAACCCACAGGTACTTGTACCTCTGCACCATTTCCATGTCCTCCCCCTGAATGGTGACTGGTCTCAAAAGGCTTCTTGGAACGCCTGAAGTACACCACCAGCTCTTTTGTGTTGCTAGTCCTCCACAACCTTCCTGTAATCTGACTCATCTCCATTTTTAATGCAGCCTATGGTGGTAATTGATAATTTCTGTAGTTGACAAGAGCTGTTATTGTGCTGGAAGAATGGTTGTGTAGAGGGTGAACAGGAACAGAGACAGGACATTTCTCTAAGGTGCTCCAGTATTACACACCGCCATTTCTGAGACACAATCCCTCAGCCTTACAAACTGCTGTCTATTTTATCAGGTAGTCCATGATCCAGGAGATTGAGGGGGCATCAAGACTCAAAGCCTTGAGCTTTGTCTCCAGCCAGTTTGGCAGAATGGTGTTAAAAGCATTGGAAAAGTCCAAGAACATTACTCTGACTGTGGTGCCAGCTTTTTCTAAGTGCGAGTAGGCTCTGTGGAGCATATAGATGAGAGCAGCCTCCACACCTACATGTGTCTAATAGGCAAACAGCAGAGGATACAAAAGTTCTGAAACCAGGGGGTTGTAGTTGTTTAGGATCAGCCTCTCAAATGTCTTTATGATATAGAACTTGTAAAAAGTGTGTAAAATGTCATTTTTTTTTAAGTCTGTAAATTTATAACTGCTGTATTAATCATCGATTAATACTTTTTTTTGTTGGGTTCATTTTCTTTTATGATGGGCATATAGAATAGGTCTAATGTATTGTGTGGCAAGATATATTTAAGATATATGTACAAATATTTTATTTTGTTTATGTGTTGCAAAACATTACACTTCCCTTCTGAATTGTAATAAGCAAAGGAAAAAGGCAGTGAATATATAATTTAAAGGAGCATTCAATATAAGCCAACTATGGTGTGTTTTGGTATTTGTCTCCTTTCTAATTTTTTTTTTATATTTAATTGGCTTGTTTGATAGGATTTTCTCCTTCTAAATGTTTCTTTCAGTGCCAGCAGCCATTTAGAATATTGCTTTAAACAAAGAACTTTATCTGTGACTATTGGACAATCCATTCATCCACCCATCCATACATTTTCTTAATGCACAGTATAATAGAAAATCCTACCTCTTATCAGTTAAAATATCTAGCCTGATTTTCTTTTATTTTACTTTAAGACATAAAATACTAAATGGAGTGACAGCGGTCTGTTAGTAAACTACAGGCAAGAAAGGCTACTGACCATTTTACAAGATATGCATTGTTAGTATTTAGGACTGCAGTTTACTATTGTGACATTGCAGAATCACAAACTCACCTGAAAGATCAATGTTAATGATAAACATATCACACTTTTGGTTAGCACAACAACTGGATCAGCCTTTTTTGTTAATAGCTGACAGATTTAGGATTAAAACAAAGCAGATGAAGTGCTTTTGGTATATGGCTTTTAAAAGTGTACAAGAATCTGCTCTTCTCCTATGGATGTTCTTCCTTATTATCAGAAAAAAGAGAATTTAGGTTTCTTGGCTTATCTTCACCAGGATTTTTTCAGTTATATTGTTTTTCTATTTATCAATAAATCCACCTGCATCCAACCTTAGAGAGTTCCCCTATTGTACCAGAAAACCAAGATAAAAACAAGCATGAGGGCCTAACCATCTTATAGCAACTATGAGTACAGGAATGAGAAGGACTGATCCTGGCTGTTACAACCAACTCTAGATCTTTTTGTAAAACTCTAATTTGGTGCAGATGACTTAATTGAGTCCTGCCCTAATTACCCACCTATTGACCTGCCCGTTGTTAATACATCACCTGGGTTGTGGGTGGGGGTGTAGATTATAAAAGAAGCTTGTTTGGGTTTTTAGGTTAGAGGGAGAGGGAGAGGGAGAGAGAG
>JANRMT010062794.1:1066965-1082230 GCA_026402145.1 Polypterus bichir lapradei
GAGGAGGAGGAGGAGGAGGAGGAGGAGGAGGAGGAGGAGGAGGAGGAGGAATGATTTGGTTTTTTCAGAAGAAGGTATGGAGTGTTAGGGATGGATGGCCAGGCTTTGGGTTATTGCTTACTAAAGAAATATAGCTGTTGTAAACTAGCCATCTATGTGATAAATGTGGATAGTATGTATCTAGCTGTGTAAACTTTGTTTAGCTAGATAGCTAAGTTAGTGTTGTCCTCCTGCCTTGTTTCTGTTTTGTGTAACTTTCTCCATATTTTGTGAGTTTCTTCTTTTTGACAATAAATGGAGTCAGTCTTTTATTTAGCTGGTTTAGTTTTTTTCTGTTTTGTCTCCCTCTCTCACTTGTGTGTGGCCTATTTATATACCCCTAGGCCTTTTGGTAGGCTGGAGTGTTACTTATAGCCACTTTCTTACGTAAAAACAAATTAGAATAGTTTTTTTAGTTCATCTAGTCATTTTTTTGTTTATGAATTTTAGTAGAAACAAAGGAAAAAAAAAACCCCAGAAAATAGTATGCAAATATGTAGTGGACAACATTAAATGCATGCTTTCTAATAGTACTTTACAATGTCATGTAATTAAAAATGTACACTAAATAGGCTTGTGGTGGCTAAATAGGTTCCATACAAAGAAGCTTATAATGCAAGAGATATTAAAATCACAGTGATGTGCGTTACTAGTGGAGATTCTGCAACTAACTGGTTTTCAATTTTCTTAAAACATGCCATTTTTAAAAGTATACCCAATAGAATAGGATCCAGTAATTAGCAATTGAAAAATATCTATTATGAAATAACAAATACTATCATGAAATCACTGTCAATATTACCATATCAATAGCAATATAGAAATCAATAGCTTATGAAAGCAGAAAACAAATTAAATAAGTTCCCCCGTCTAGCTATTAATAACACCCAGTAGTTTATTAAATTTATATAAATCGCTAACAACTTAAGGAACTGATTTATTATGCAACAATGATACAAAAACTGACAGTTGTCTTTAAAGACTTTAATACCAGTCTGAAGATAAGCAAAAGCAGCGCTTCAAGTATGGATAAACCATAACCCCAGGTTAGCTTGTTGTACGTTTTACTACTCTATCATGCATGGACTGTAATCCTGCCATTTCCTTGGTATCTGTGGCATAATCAGCCTCTTTGTTTATGACAGAAATTGTATACCAAAGCAAGGTCCTTGCATAATGCCCAGTGTCGCACACTGAATAATAGCAATTCCACATCTGCCCAGGGGGCAGCATGGAGCACTAACTGTCTTTCTTGATCCCTTGAAGACAATTCTCGGGAAATTCCGCAGGGTTTTGGTGCCTCTGACGTCACGTCCGGTCCCGCCTCTGATGGCGTCACATCTGCTTCCAGCTCCGAGGACATCACTTCCTACAATGGTCTTTAAAGCCACCATTTTGATTCAATAGCGCAGTTCTGTTTTGGACTCAGTCTTGTGAATAACTCACTAAATACCTTTTTGCAGCCAAGGCACATTATATGGGTGGTTGCCCCAAACCTTTATGATGTCTGTCGTTCTTGTGACACCTGTAACTTTGATCTTCTGCCTGCCAAGCAAATGCAGTTCCTTTTCTAAATTCTTATGTGTGTATCATTTATGGCAGCCATATAATTAGTTCAAATGCAATTTACCTGAAGGTTGATAGCATTTGTTCTTTATAATCTTCACATATATTAGTTAAAACAATTCAGTCTCATATAATTGCTTTCCTCTAACATTTTTTTTTTTTAGTACTTTTATGGTTAGCTTACCTGAAGCAGCAAAACAATGGTGCTGCTGTATGAGCAACTTGCACATGTGTGCCCTTTCCCTGGCACTGTACTGGGGGTATGAGTGGATGTCAATTATAACATTTGTTGTTTATGAAATATTTCTGTAACAATGAATCCTATTCAGAAATAACAGATAACAGAATGTAATTACTTCAGCTTGTGGACTGCATTAAATACATGCTTTTTAACAACACTTTACAATGTTGGATGAGTAAAGGAAGAAAATACACAAAATGTACAAGTTGGTGTAACTCCTGTCAAGGTGAAACTGAAAAAGTAAACAAATTCGTAGTTGAAGTCACACAGAATGTTTCTCTGTTTTATGATGTCAGAAAAATTTGCAGATTCTCCAATGTTTTTCATAGTGAGATTTTTGAAATTTAAAAACTGTACAGCGTGATCAGTTCAAGATATCTCTCAGAGAAAAATGACTGGTCTCAATAAATCAGTCCGAGGGGAAGTTGAGTTGTTTCATAAAGACAGACAGAAAGACAGGCAAGGCTACCATGGCAGGAGCTTCTTGCATTGTATACGAATACACCTAAAAACAATTCTTTTGGATAATGGTTGAAGCCACTTTGGACATTCTACTACTTGCACCTGCTATAATTTTATTGTGTTTTGAAACTCCTTACAGTTTATATTTTATTTTTCAGGGTAAATCAGCAAAAGTGGGCCTAAGAGTGCAAACATAATAAAAGAATCCAAATACGAATAGGAGATTTAATGTCAAAAAAACATTTTTGTAATGAGGGTCAACCTTTTAGAAAAATGTGAACTTGCAACAACAAAATCAAATCCAAATTCAAGTTTTTCATTTATTTTGAATAAAGAATTGAAATGCATTGACAGAAAAATATAAACATTTTTTTCAGCTTTAAAAAAATCTTGCTTCAAGTTAAAATGTTAGTATATAATTCATTGATTTTAAATTTATTGGCCCATATGACAGTCACGGTTCCACAGTAAAACATCAGTCCCACTCTTTAAGTAATTATAGATGTAATAATTGTAAATAATAGGGAAATGGCTAGGAAAAAAATATTGACAGTGAAATAATGCAGTATTTGCAAATTCTGCTATAAGATAGTCCTTGCAATGGGTATTGGTGGGAAGCATAGAAAATGTAGAAAATTGGAGGTGCTTAATTTGAAATTCTGGGTTCTGTTGTCTAAAGGAGCAGAACAGAAAATAGGTCACCATTGATGTTCTAGTGCTGCGGCACCTTTCAGTTGAGCAGTGGACCTAGAAAAATGTATCTGAAGGTGAATGTGGGCCTCGTGTTATTCATCTTTATGGTCTAATGATTTATTTGCCTGGTTGTCCTGATTTGCCATCATTTGTACCATTTTGATAGTTTCTGTCTCCGCTTGTCCATGAGCATCCTCAGCAGTGTTTTTCTGTGAGGACTTGTATTTTGCACGTAGCAGTACTATAGCAGCAGTCTGAAAAAGGAAGCCAGTTCCTGACAAGGCAGTCATCAGTCCAATAAAAATATACCTATAAAGCAAATTAAATGATATATTAGTTATCTACAAACCTTTCATTACTTATAAGCATACATCAGCAGTCAGTCAGGATGTCATCCACTGTAGCTTAACCTGCCTTCTATTAACTAACAGTGTGTGATAACATATTACTTCTCTATTGATTATTGAAGAGTAGTAAATCGTAATATTTTTTTCTCTTTGAAGTGTTCTACTTACCCAATAGGAATTCCATGTAGCATAATTTACTCTGAAATGTGAGTAAATAAGTGCCTTTCGAGACAACAAATGTGCAAGACCACCATGTTAAAAACTGACACCCCACAGTTGTGTGAGCATAAATGTGTGGATTGAAACTGACTATATGTCTTTTTTCTTTGCTTTCCAAACAGTCTGAGCTACTAGATATATATATGGTGAAAAATATGATCTTGTACTTAGCATTGCATAGAAAAGAATGAATAAGGATAATGAATACTCTTAACTCAAAAATATTGATTTTAGCTGGGCTAAATTCATTCAAAAAATAGAGAATAAGCCTTCAGAATTTTCACTTCTGAGCTTTCTAAAATGTACTTCTTTCAATTTAGGAGATAGAGGTATGTCTAATGTTTCTGTTCTTTCTTAAGCACTATTGATTTTTATTTTAATGCTTTATATATTTAGTTAAAAATTGTGATGTCTTTTTTCATAGGTGGCAGCATCTTTCTGATAGAAGTCTTGCGTGGCTTGGTACTTGTCACTTTAGGTACAAAATGTGGCTGTACAATAAGTGATGTCTGAACTTTAAGATCTTTTAAGGAGATGAGAGACTACTGCTCAACCAACTACAAAACCTAATTAGAGAAACATTGAGTTTGGCTTCATTTAGTTTTCACTGTTTTCAAGCATTATGATTCCAGGGTTAGTGGGTTGGACAATGACTGACTGACTGATTCTCCATGTTAATAATGACTCTGGAAATATATTTCTTCAAACCTTTAACACTAGAATTACCAGAGTCTACGAAAAAACTCGTAGATCTGGCCCACCTTAAAACCATTCACACCTCTCCGCCAGTGTCTTTTGTCCTCTAAATGTGCCGATAAAGACAAGCTGCAAGCAGCCGGCTAGTCCATCCCCCCACCGACTTAGAACGTGCACGAACTTCTCCCTGCTCATGCCTTGATTGATTATCTGGGAGTGAAGTGGAGTTTTAGAGTGGAAATAATAGATCATTATTTGGAACACACGCATTTCATGTGTGTTCCATTTCTACAGTAATCTGTGTAAACACATTGTTAAAACAGAAACTTTTTCATATTTTAATAATAAATGTTACAAAATGTTGGCATAAACTATAAAATGTGTGAAGCCTGAAGTCCAAAGATCAAATAAACACTTTCACAAAAGGTTGAGGAACAATACAACAGGTTCTGTGGCATAGTGGTAAGATTTGCTGACTCAGAGCACAGCAGGCTTGCTGTCTCTTGAAGACCTGAGTTCAATTCCCCACTAGGGAGAAAGTGTTATTTTTTTTTCTTTTTAACCTTCGCCGCTGTGCCTGCCTGCCTGAACTCCTTGTCTATCTAATAGTAATAACTGTAATTTTATTATTATATAGCAGCTTCCCTGTCTGCCTATCATATAGTGCCTTTCCTTCCTATCTATCTATATATCTATCCCCTTAGCTGATTTTTTATATATCTATTATACAGTACCTTCCCTGTTTATTTATATATCTAGTGACTTCTCTGACTGTCTGTCTGTCTCTCTATTACGCAGTGCTCTGTCTGTCTGTGTGTTATGGATCTTAAAAATAACAGTTATAAGGACACTTATTCATGTTAATTGCAGTCTCAATTGTTAAAAAATATTTTAAAAGGAGCATCCTCACATGAAAATATAACAATTTCATTAATTGAAAGTGCATACCAATTTATAAATTTTACGTCCGTTTGAGGTGCTGTTACAGAAGGCGTGAGCTTATTCAGTGTAGCAGGATCAAAGCACAGTACATGCAATATTATTTGAAAACAAACAGCGCCAGATCGGGTTTCAACACACTCTGGTGCTGTTACAGAAGCCGTGTGCTTATTCAGTGCAGCAGGATCAACGCACAGTACATATTCATGGCTCAGCTTGCAGAGGAACTTCGTCGTTGCTTCTTACTACAGTAGAAAAGGCGATGGAAAATGAAAAGGAGGATTCAACATCATCAAGCTTCTCTTCCAGACAACCGCTTCCCCTGGAAAGTAAACTAAGTTAGGACGATCATTGTGTGTGTGTGTGAACTGTTAACATTTGAATCTGATGATTGCATATAGCGCTGAAGTTACTGCTCTGTAATATTCTTTCCTCTGCATGTCCTGGAAACAGCAACAGCAACAGCAACATATGGGGAATGGCAAGATTGGGGAAAAAAAAACGCGGTTACTGATTACAAACCGCAAGATGTTAATGTGAATGAATATGAATAATATGAATAATGTTGCATCCGTTCCATTGTCTCAAAACACCACTCACATCTCTAGTTATTCCCAGTTTCAAATAAAAACTAACAGCGTCAGATCCCTGGGTGGGGGGGTGGTATAGTATGTATCGTGATCATGATTTATAGAGAATAAAAGTGAAAAAAAAAGCGGTAACTTTTACAAGTCCTATAAATGTACACTATGTGTTACAGATGCAAACCAAGTGTATGTGTGTACTGTGTAATATTAACATGGAACACACATGAAATGCGTGTGTTCCAAATAACGATCTATTATTTCCACTCTAAAACTCCACTTCACTCCCAGATAATCAATCAAGACATGAGCCGGGAGAACATTTTGCACATTCTAAGTCGGTGGGGGGATGGAATAGTCGGCTGCTTGCAGCTTGTCTATATCGGTACATTTAGAGGACAAAGGACGCTAGCGGAGAGGTGTGAAGGGATTTAAGTTTGGCCGGATCTACAAGTTTTTTCGTAGGCTCTGGTAATTCTAGTGTTAAATGCCAGTCAGTCATTGTCTAACCCGCTTAGACTTGAACAGGGTCGCGGGGGGAGGCTAGAGCCTATCTCAGCCAGCACAGGACGCAAGGCAGGAACAAACCCTGGACAGGACTCCAGTCCATCGCAGGGGGAACACCCACAAACACAATCACAGCCACACACTAGGTACAATTTAGCATTGCATGTCTTTGGACTGTGGGAGGAAACCCACACAGACATAGGGTGAACATGCAAACTCTATGCAAATTAAATGTTCAAACATCTTTGTACCTCTCACACTAACATTTTGCCCTTTTGGACTGCTGTTCTGTTCTTGTGAACATGGCTGCTACCTCTTACTTACTTTACTGTACTTGTTAGTGTTTAAACTCTAGGGTAAACCATGCTCTCAAGATGGAGGCCTTTATAAAAGTCCAAGGATTTGAAAGCTACAGAAGAAGGCAGAGTCATTAATAAATAGGGCTGCCTAATTCTGGAATTTTCTGCCTACCAACCTTACAGAAACCTTAACATTTATTTGGTGCTTAGTCAATCAATTTCATTTCACAACAAACATATTGCTGCTTTACTTTCTTCCACACATTCTCATGCTAAAATAATACTGAAATACGTTGGAATCTGGTTTTTGATCTAGGTCTTCTTAATCCTCTATGCTCTTATCTATATTTGATACATTTCATTTTCTTTACTAAAGTTCCAAACATATAGTGGAGGATCACCAACTACTTAGGGCTCTCAGTTACAGTACAAGCTCTAAAGCCATGTGTCCATTATGTCCACAGATATGAATTAAATATTGTGTTTTATAGATCTGAAGTTTTTAAAATGTTTTAATCCAAAGACCCAAATTAATAAATTAGTACCATACTTGGACTGCCGCTAAATAATTCCAAGGTACTCCAATTACCACTTTGAATATAGATTTAACGACAGAAGGTGGGTCTATAATTCAAAAGCTTTTTTTTAGGAAGTGTTTTATTGAACAAAATATCCACCCATCCAATTATTATTCAACCCACTATATCCTAACTACAGGGTCATGGGGGTCTGCTGGAGCCAATCCCAGGGCACAAGGCAGGAAACAAACCCTGGGCAGGGCACACACTAGGGACAATTTCGGATCGCCAATGCACCTAACCTGCATGTCTTTGGGAGGAAACCCACGCAGACACAGAGAGAACCTGCAAACTCCATGCAGGGAGGACCTGGGAAGCGAACCCGGGTCTCCTAACTGCAAGGCAGCAATGCTGCCACTGTGCCATTGTGCCACCCTGAAAGAAATATATTTCATTAAAAATGTATTAGTTGCCTTACATTTTTATCCAATGCAACTTACAATATTTGAGATAAAATTGGCTATTTTTCTTTTTTTGTTTTTCCAGTGGTAGCATAGGCAGATGAAGGCACACAGTGTCTGCAGCATTTGAACCCACAACTGTGACACCCTGTGTAGTGAAAAGGTTGGCACCAGACTACACTCTTGGCATCTTGTAGTTAGGGAAGGAATGGGATCAGGGGATATGAGAGATGTCACAAAAAGTTGGTATTCCCAAAAACAATAGTAGGTTTTATTTACAGGTGCACCAAAGCACAAAAAATAATATCCCAATCAAGATGAGTGAAGATTATTTACAGTGATTTTTTTCCAGTCCCAAAATGAAAATAATCAAAGACAAAAATTGTATTGTACACAAAAGCAGTAGTCTTCCTAAATAAAAAACATATGATCAGGAAAAAACTACACAAAAAAAGTCTAATGAATCCCCAAAAACATGCACCACAAACTTAAACTACATAAACACCTCTATTAACAATGCTACAACTAGGGTATAATTATGTCTATACTTACAGTATATACACAAGAAAACATTTACAAATAAGCCACTAAGGTTGGTATACTTTGAAGCATAAGTTACACCAACCACACTCGCCACTGAGTCCAAAGATGACCCCTAGAGGCAGGAAGTGCCTTTTATATTCGGGAACAAAACTTTCAGCCAATTCTGCATCCCACCGCTCTATTTCTCCAACAGCAGATGGCGTCAATGTGTTCTGCGTATGTGCTACACTCCACCCCTGCAAGTATGTATGTAAATATATTGCATTAAATGGGCTGGCTGCCTCATGTGCACGCAAGTGGGCACAAGCTCACCTACAATGTGCTTCACTCGGACAAGCCAATGCCTTATCTGGAAAGTAAGTTACTTTACCTCGAGATTTTTTATTGGGATCCCCTTCTCAAAACAAATGCATGCATGTTCAAACTAAAATGCTCCATACTTCCTGCTTTGTTCATGACGGGGCTATGGACACACTCAGCTTTTTGAAGGGCAGGTACATGGTGTCCACCAGGCCTGAAATGGACATGCACTCCAACCCGATTCTGCCAAAGTGAAAAATCCTTGCAGAAGCGCACTCCAGCACTTTGACGATTTAAACAGGTTAGTATTTTAACTTTACTAAAAGTCAATTGATTGTACACTGTTCTTAAACCCTTTTTCTTTAAAGTGGTAATGCTTGGCAGGAAGATTACCACAACAACCAATGGGTTAGAGGACCAATGTCCAAAGCCTTCTCTATGACGCCACACTACCTACCATCGTGCCACACTGCCTGTTATATAGGTTTAGGATGTTGCAGCATATGATTGAATGACTTGACATGTGGATTATGTGACATGAGTAATGTGAGATTATTTCATGAATGTTATTGATCTTGTTTGCTACTATCCCACATTGGTTACCATAGATGCCTAATCTATCAGAAACTTATTTTTTTTATCTCTATTCTGCAAGAAAACATAAGATTAAAAAAACCCTCAGCTATCATTGCAAAATATATACCAAGAAATACATATAAACAATCATTTTTGGGTGGAGTATTTTTTTAATGAAATTCAAGTTCTGATATTGTCCTGCACAGTTTCAGATAGTAAGGTTTTCAAATAACATAGATTTATCTCTGCAATGACAGCACAGCCATACATAGACAAATAACAATGGCAATATAATTAGAAATAGTAAACATTTTTGTTTATATGCAAACATATTCCTCACGTGAACATTACTACAACTTAAAGGAAATAATAAAACAATAATTAGTATTCACAATGAAATAGATTCCTGAAATATTTGACTGACAGTGTACATTTTTAAATAGCCTTTAACATTAAAATGAACATGTCTTACTCAGGATGTTGTCCACACATGGACAAAGGCTAAAATGTCTCATTCATACTACTTATGGTACTTACCTATAAGCTTCAATGTTGTACAACCTGCAGGCTCCTTTGCCTCCACACTTTTTAATGCCCCATTTCAAACACGTGGTGTCAATCAGTGCTCCAAAGTAAACAGGTGCAGGAATCCCACCTGAAATATATTTTACACATAAACATTTGGAAAATCTGCTCAAAGATGAGAAGGCTAGGAAAAGTATAAATAGTATAACAGCAAAATGTCATTTGTCTTCCATTACCATGGGAAAAACAATTTGTGCACAATATCCATCACCATATTTGTGCACTATCTATTAATCAAGATGTAGTACCTTTATTCTATTTTATTCTTGGACAACCCTTTTACCCTGTTTGAACTCAAAGTACAGAAATGCCTCCATAGTAAGCAGAAGACAATTCAAACAACAGAAACTATAGCCAAGAGGGATTTATATTGAAGGTCTTGCCCCCATGTGTTTTTGACAATTGACCTATCTAGCATTCATTATGGTATTTACAAAACAGGTAGCAGCTCTAGACTGGAAGTTGGTGCCATTATTTTATGTTATCTTTTTATTTTCTTTCATTCAACTAAGGTAGCATAGTATTAAGTGCTGCTGTATCAAATTTCTGTGAGACTGAGGTCAAATCTTTGGAAATTGCATATTGTCTCCTCATCTGCATGGGACACATCTTTGGGAAGTGGGAAAAAAACTTACACATGCACAGGCAGAGTGTGTAAACTCCACCTGGACAGTGACAAAACTCATGGAGCAATGAATCACAAGTACTAACCACAGTGATGTCCATGTTTCATCATGCATTAATTATGTTACCATAATTACCTCCAATGTAAACATTTTATGTAAGTTTTTTGGTCATACAACATTAAATTAACTCTTACCAAGTGTTCGTATGACTAAATTTTGTAATCCAACAGCAAGGGATTTTAGTTCAGGGCTGATGCACCTGAAAAGAAAAGTGAATGGATGATTATACACTAGTAAAGTCATGCGTTTATGGAGTCATAATTATTTGTCATTTTCCTATTACATTTTATAATATTTCCACTAGATCTGACATTAAAAGCTTCTTTTTCAAAATAACTGTTTTCCAGCAGCTCGAAACTTGATTATGCAATGCTTAGAAAATAAGGAATGAATTACCTTTCTGAAACTCCCATAAATGAGGAACTCTAAAATATCTTTTGCCAAGTAGTAAATTTTGAATACTGAATGATACAGAATGAACATCTGAAATGCAATAGTACTAAAGATCTATGTAACAAATTCAGTGATTTAGTTGCATTTTGTTTTGAACTCACCTAATAATGACCATGTATCCTGGAGTGCCTCCTACTGAGTTTATAAAAGCCCCTATAGTTGTTATCACCATGTAGATAATAAAACTCACACTGCACTCTTTTTTTCTTGGGCATTGACCTAAAATAGCGGAAGAATTTCTGGATAAAAGTGGTGCTGAAGCCACACAGCTACAATTATGGTAAACCTAGAAAGAAAGAAATACATGCATTTTATCATATATTAAAATCTCTCTATATATAAAATCCATCTGTCTGTCTGTCTATATGCCTGTCCTCTTTTCACAAGATAACTACTTAATGGATTTAGATTGGGTTTTTTATTATAATTTGCTTGAACATTCATGATTTTGTGACTTCTCTCATTGTGCTAAGTCTTATACAGTAGTTTGGTTGTTGCACAAATTTATTTGTGCAAATCCAAAAGACAGGCTGCTGTCCAAGGGAAGGGGGAGGCAGGTGGGGCCATCCTCACTTGCACGCAAGCCTCCATTTGAGTCACTCTAGCTCTCGCCATTTCTTGGAGCATACCTTGCATCCACTTAGCTAGCAATACCTGTTTGTTCAACAGACATTATCATCTAGAGGTTGTTAAAGAGTAACATTTGACGTTCATGAGAAAGAAATCACAGCTACGTGTGTTTTAGAAAGTACCTGCTCATTGGCAGACTTATCACAGCCATGTGCTCTTCTCCCCAAGCAGGGGACACTCTCCCATCAGAGCTGAACAAGATCAGACACAGTGGCAACATTAGACATTCGAGCATATCCACCTTCCGCTTGGCCAAAGATACCTTGCCAATTTTTTACATTTTTGGCAAAGAGCTACATTCTCGCCCCAATAACAAAACCAAAAATATTGTATATCAAGAGGCCCTCAGATACGAAAACTATCAATATAAATTCTTCTCAATGCAAATTACATTTTTAAAATTTTTTTAAATTGATTTTTAAAGTTTGTCCTGTTTCACTATTACATGGGCGGAGCCACGAGGGGACAGTTAGTATTTTATATTCATCAAAATATTTTAAAATCTTTTAATTTACATTATTGGCCTACTGAACCACACTATGTAACTCTAGAAGAACAAAAGAATACTCAGTTCATCCAGTTTTTTTATATGATGCCTTTCAAATTGTACTTCTGAAATTTTCATATATATTACACAATTATACAAATAATTTTTACTGAATATATGAATTAATTATATATTACTTTTAGAAAAAATATGAACCAATAAAACACATTAGCTTCAAAACAATAAAACATCCATTCTCCAACCCGCTGAATCTGAAGACAGAGTCACGGGGGTCTGCTGGAGGCAATCCCAGCCAACACAGGGCACAAGGCAGGAACCAATCCCAGGCAGGGTGCCAACCCACCGCAGGACACACACAAACACACCCACACACCAAGCACACACTAGGGCCAATTTAGAATCGCCAATCCACCTAACCTGCATGTCTTTGGGAGGAAACCGGAGAGCCCGGAGGAAATCCATGCAGACACAGTGAGAACATGCAAACTCCATGCAGGGAGGACCCGGGAAGCGCTACCACTGTGCCACCATGCATAAAACATAGAATAGACAATAAAAACAATACAAATGTATAATGTGAATCTGAATAGGAAACAAAGCTCAGCTGTTATAGCTCCTCCTGCACGATTCTCTGAATACTCTGACAGTTGTAAACTAAATTTTTAACAAAACATGTGAAGTGCAAATATAAGAGACTGGCTGACAGATTGAAATGACTGGCACCTTAAACAGGTTCCTGAAATTAACAATTTTTTTAAAAATGGCATAATCAGTATCACTTGCAATATGTGGTTACTGATTAAATAAGTTCATGCTGGTAAAATAACCAGGATACATCCAAAACATGATCAATATACAGATCCATCCTATTGTATATCATGAATGTGCACTACATTAATCTGGAAGGAGAGCCAGATCAATCCATTAGGAAGCATAGGTAGCTGCCTTGGCTGCCGTCATCTGAGGAGTGCTATTTATGAAAGTTAAGGGGTGTGCACTCTGGACACTGAGGGGGAGACCCCTACCGCACACCCTTCTGTCTTTGAACCTTGATGATACTGAGTGGGCACTGTTACACACTGGAAGCTGTTTTTGAAAGTAAATGTGCACACTCTGTACACCAAGGTGGCGAGCACTACTGAAAGTCTGCAGTATATACAAAAAGGGGAACATATCTCTTGAAGCTATAGAGCAGGGGTGCCCAATACGTCAATCGCGATCGACCAGTAGATCAGAAAGGTAGTGCAGGTAGACTATCATATATCCTCCATATGGGATTTGCCACTTGATTGACATACAGGGCGGCCAGTCTGAGATCTCTTTTCTTCTAACACACTGGCCATCCCGCACGCACGATCAAACGTGCGAGCTACTGCAAAACTTCGGCTATCTAAGTGATCTAGTTAGTCTTCTAATTTATATCAACTAAAGAAGGGATTTAAAAAAAAATTGTTGGTTATGGGCTGGATTTGGAATTGGAAGAGGATTTTTTTCTCTCTCATAATGTCTCAATCGAAGTGCATTTGTCTGATCTGTCAATCTATCACTGCTATTCCAAAGAAGGAAAATGTGGAAAGGCACTTTCGAATTGTTCATAAAAACTACGAAGCTGACTTCCTTCCGAACAGCAATCTGAGAAAGAGAAAAGAGAAGAAACTAAAATCGCGGTTAATTGGAAAGCCGTCATTTTTCACTCGGCTGAATTCAAAAGCAAAGGCAGACACACCGAAGCATCATTGCAGGTGAGTCACTCGATCATTAAGCATAAGAAGTCCTTCCAAGATAGAGAGATGATAAAGATGCCTTCGTTGAGGCAGATGGCTAGGGAGAAATTACAGCTGAGATTTCAAAACCCCTGGCCAGAGAAAAAGGAGTTTCTCCTTGTCATTAAACATGCAGAATACAAGCAACTTAATAACGATCAATGGCCGCTAGACTTGGCATTTTTTCCGATCTGACCAATATGTTGAATGAGCTTAATTTACAGCTGCAAGGAAAAGAGAAAACCATGGTCAATATGATTAGCTCAGTTAATGCGTTCAAACGCCTTGATTTGGGGAACATCCACAACCTCGTGTCAGATCTGGAGATGCAATGGAAGGTGTGTGCGCAACTTGACAGCATACGCTACACCGAGCAGATTGAAAATTGTCTGTCAGACTTTACCTAATGGAAAAAAGTAACGATTCAAGTGTTGCCCAATGTAGCGGAGTAAGAATAGCTTTTCTTCTTCACTTATGTACTCAAGTAAAAGTAAAAAGTATGGTGCAGTAAAACTACTATTAGAAGTACAATTTTTTTAAAAAGTTACTCAAGTAAATGTAACGGAGTATATGTAACTTGTCGCTACCCACTTCTGATACTCAGTATATATATATATATATAAATATATATATACTAGCAGAATACCCGCGCTTCGCAGCGGAGAAGTAGTGTGTTAAAGAAGGTATGAAAAAGAAAAGGACAAATTTAAAAAATAACGTAACATGATTGTTAATGTAATTGTTTTGTCATTGATATGAGTGTTGTTCCCATATCTATAACTATATATATATCTATATATATATATCTATATATATATATATATATATATAGCAAAATAACCGCGCTTGGCAGCGGAGAAGTAGTGTGTTAAAGAAGGAAAGAGAAACAAAAGGAAACATTTTGAAAATAACGTAACATGATTGTCAATGTAATTGTTTTGTCACTGTTATGAGTGTCGCTGTGATATATATATATATAGCAAAATAACTGCACTTCGCAGCGATGTCGTGTGTTAAAGAAGTTATGAAAAAGAAAAGGAAACATTTGAAAAATAATGTAACATGATTGTGAAAGTAATTGTTTTGTGTATTTGGCGGCAGCGTCACGAAGTTGTTTTCGTCTAGCTGCATTAGAAAATGTACCACGACGTCTGACACGCCTCCTTTTTACTGTTTTCTCACAGCTTGGATTGCTGCTGTCATAATGGGTTTGAGTCTACATATATATATATATATATAGCAAAATACCCGCACTTCGCAGCGGAGAAGTAGTGTGTTAATGAAGTAATGAAAAAGAAAAGGAAACATTTTGAAAATAACGTAACATGATTGTCAATGTAATTGTTTTGTCACTGTTGTGAGTGATGAGTGTTGCTGTCATATATATATATATACTAGCAGAATACCCGCGCTTCGCAGCGGAGAAGTAGTGTGTTAAAGAAGTTATGAAAAAGAAAAGGAAATATTTTAAAAATAACGTAACATGATTGTTAATGTAATTGTTTTGTCATTGATATGAGTGTTGTTGTCATCTCTCTCTCTCTATCTATCTATATATATATATCTATATATCTATATATATATATATATATATATATATACATAGCAAAATACCCGCGTTTGGCAGCAGAGAACTAAAAAGAAAAGGAA
>JANRMT010062794.1:1089062-1105395 GCA_026402145.1 Polypterus bichir lapradei
TATATATATATATATATATATATATATATATATATATATATATAGCATTTTTAATGTAGGTAGATCATTTTGACCTTGTCATTTTAAAAGTAGCTCGCAAGCCAAAAAAGTGTGGGCACTCCTGCTATACAGAATGTGTGCAGATACTTAAACAGTGTTGCCTATGAGATACATCTTTTCATCAGTTTTCAAATCTGTGAAAGGACTTATTCAGCAGGATAATGCATCATATCAAAAAACTAGGAAAACTGCCCATTGGTTCCAGAAGTGTGATGGCGAGTACAATTTAATTCAGTGGTCATCCTAGTCACCAGAGGCCTCATGTATAAACAGTGCGCATGCACAAAAATGTTGCGTAAGAATGTTTCCATGTTCAAATCACAATGTATAAAGCCTAAACTTGGCGTAAAGCCACCAACATTTCCACAGTAACTCATACCCTGGCATACGCAAGTTCTCCGCTCGGTTTTGCAGACTGGCGGCACCCAGCGTCAAAGCAGTGCTACTGTTCCTGTGTGGTTATCCTTTCTTTTTCAGATCCACATCCCTGACGTGGCTTTATAAATACACTGAAATTAGCCTCATATTGTTTATTAGTTTAATGCATCTGATTGTAATTAACCAGTAACAATAAACAACACAATGGTCAAACTATTCTAAATACAATTGCTGCTTTAGCGTTGTTACTCTCACTGCACCTTCTTCTTCTTCTTCTTATTTCAGCTGCTCCTGTTAGGGGTTGCCACAGCGGATCATCTTTTTCCATATTACTCTCACTGCACCACTCAGAGCATTAATATCACTGTATCTGAGTGGGGAATCAAAGATCTACAGAATCTGAGAAAGAGAATTATTGGTATATAGCATCAAACACACGCTGCCTCAGCCATGCTGTCTATTGAACTGCTTTCACACGGCAAACATTTCAAAGCCTTTCCTGTAGGGACCTCGCAGTTGCATCCCAAGAACTATAAACGCACTCAATCAAGTGCTCCTTGTAGAACTGTTTGTACTTATAAGTAGAATTACCTCACTGTAAACTTGCACTACAGTTATAATATTGCACAACCTGAGCCACTTTATAAAGTGTGTATTTACATATGATGACGATATAATTTTTAAGATGAAATGCAGCAAAATATGTTTATTATATTATACACTGGAAGGATAGATGGATAGAATAATTAAACACGTACTATGAAGAATTGGCGTTCTAAGCTTACAGATGGCTTAACGTCTATTACAGAGCTGATTGTGTGGCAATTGGGTATTTGGAGAAAGAAAAGTAAGGACAGGAATTGGGGGTTAGTATGTTTGAAAGAGACAGTACTGCTGCAATAAAGTATTTCATTGAAGGTTGCGCATGGCGGAGAAAGCATCTTGTGTTCCCATGTTTAATAACATGATTTAACTCCTATCATCATGAAAATGATATCACGTATACATCTTAGTATATTAATTATTCAGAGAGCTGTAATATCACGAATGTAATGGATTCTGTGTCCTGTCGGAGGAAGAGAAAGCCAGGAAGCATGTAATGATTCACGCACATAGAGCACATAGAAGATCAAATACAAAACAAAGCATTTAATGTGCTACTTTAGTTACAATGGGATTTGAGAAACTAGTAAATTAAACGATTTTAAGATGAAGTTTATGATGTTCTACTTTAATGACAAAATAAACTATGTGATTAAAGTGGAAATTTTGAGATTTAAGTTGACATTTCGTGCTTTTTTCCCACTGTGTGCCTATTTTTTTATATCTGTACCATAATAAGCTTTCATATGACACTCAGACAGTCGGCTACGACTCACCTTTTCACGGCGACTTTGATATCTGACAACTACTTTTTTAATTTGGGCACTGTGTGACTTTGTGAATTTGAGCTTTCAAGTTTCTCCGACACTCTGTCACTTGATCAATTTCCTTTTGTTGATTATACCCCTGTTTAAACCAACAAATAGTACGTTTTTCCTTGCCTCCACTTGGTATTCGCTGAAATTCTTATATTTTCCCCCATGCTTTTCACATTGTCTTTTCACAGAAGGATGAGCTTAAGGGATATTTATATTGATTTGCATATTCAAAGAGGCGCAATTCTGGAAGGAGCTGGGGCAGGACAGCAGGCGCGTATACTTGTGTTACTTTTCATGCTGACCGGGATTTATGTAGTGGAAGAACGTGGAAGTTTGCATACGCACAGATTTATGCATCTGGACATTCCCACTTTTGTGCTTACGCCATGTTATAGTGTGAGTTCTACGCACGGTGTTATACATGAGGCCCCAGATCTAAGTCCAATTGGGTGTCTGTGGGATGAGGTGAAAGGACCTGTTGGAATATAAATCATTTAATTGAATAGCTTATACCACCTGTCACAATCTTTGGAGTCAACATAGTCAAGCATTCCTGTGCAATACTTGTACTTTGAACATCTTGTTCAGTCCATGACATAAATGCAAATTGGGGACAAGCTATTAGCTAGGTGCACCTAATAAAATTGTTAACTATTATACATGCAACATATTTTTACTTTGACTATATTTATGTAACTCAACAATGGAATGCACTATAACAACTTAACCTCCAAGACAGTCTTACTGATTTATTGCAAAGATAAAAAAACATTACAGTTCATTCGATTCTAAACTAGCACTCAGGTTATCTGTGTCATTTTCCCAGGTGAGAACTATTTAAAAAACTAGAGGCAGCAGTGACCTATGGTCCTAGCGCATGGTGATGAGACTTCAGGTCAGTTACCTATTGCAGACCTGAATCCCCTATTGTTTTTTAAATCACAATTCTAACCCCACTTGACTTTTTAATGAACTCATTAAGATGGCAACCCCACACCTGAACCTCTTAGATCAGAAAAATGCAAGAAGCTAGGGTAAATGAATGCTATACCAGTTTTATCATATTTTAAGGCACTAGCACAATAGCACACAATAAATAGCACAGACTAAAAAAAAGATTAAATGAGAATAATACAAGGCATTATACCCTAACATATTTTCTGCTTAGCCTAGATCTTGAATAGTATCTTTAAAATGTAAGTGGTGAAGAAAAATAACTGTTTTACAATAATGAAGTAGCCATGGCTCACATTCTGTCTTTCTCTTCCGTTTTCAGGGTCAAATGCTAAATCAATCAATTAAATGGTCTCTTTTTAAATCATATGCCTTCCAAGTACCATTGTGCACTCAAATGCCCTTTTAGTACAACTGTGTGTTGAAACACCTCCTTATCTTTAGGGTCCATTAAAACCTAAGCATTTTTCTAGAGTTTTAGTGCTAGACCAGAACGTTCCTAATCACTTGAAAAGTTGTTTCTCATTCTTTTCAATGAAAATATTCACACAAAAGCATTTTAGCAACAAACTGTTTAGAAAACTCTTGTATGCAGCAGTTTTTAAGAATTTTCAGCCAAGCACTTCTTCCATTTAAATCAATAGTAACACTCATAAAATAATGATAAAATAAAACAAAGAGCATTTTGGTAGTGTTTGTAAATGAAGTAACCGACTCTTCCTGGATGAAACAGGTCACTGAACCTATACTACACACGTATTGTCGTGAACACTCATGCTGTCTTGTGGCAGCAATCAAGGGAGAAGTATACATTTTGTTTTAATCAGGCTAAAGTTTAGTACAGATGTTTTAATATAAAGGCAGAATTGTAGCACAGAGCTGGAATTCCTTCTTTACATTACCATTTGGATGGGGTTTGCATGTTCAACCTGGGCATTTCTGGATTTATCAGTACTGGTGAGTTGTTGTTATTACCTCTTTTAATACTGAACAATGTAAATGTGTCAGTAATGAAACAACACGCCACTTTTACTTAAGATTACAAAATATTCCCTAAGTTTCAGAAGCTGTGTCTCTCTGACCAAACAGTAAACTTTGTATGCTAGAATGTCAAAGGACTCACTCATGATCCAAACAGGATAAAAAGTACTCTCTGATCTAACACACCTAAATGGAATGGAATATGGAACCAATGAAGGAAGCATTTCAAGGCAGAGAAGCTTTTATCTGTTACTCCTCTACATGATAATAATTTTTTTCAACCCTCTCAAACCTGCACAGTATTTAATCTTTAAAAAAATACCCAGGGTTAAAACACTTAGCGAACTGTATATATATAATGGTTTTGCATCTTACGAACAATTACACTTCAAATGTAAGTTTCCAGCAACACAATTGTTCCACTACTTACAAATCAGAAATTTTTCTAAAATAAATCTACCCGTTTTTTCACACCTCACACCCATTCCTATTCCAGAAGAATTATTAATCAGTCTTGAAGACTCAGATAGCATCTCTACATTTTATAAAAATATTTTAAAGTCTCTTCTTTTCAAAGATGCCAGAGTACAGTGGGGAAAGGATCTGTCACTTAATATTTCAGAAAAGGAGTGGAAGGCAGCCATGAACAGAATACACTTGATCTCCATATGTGCAAAACATTCAGTCAATGCTTAAAATCTTTTATCAAGCACATTTATCTCATTCAAAATTGTCCAAAATTTTCCAGGGCAAGATTCAACCTGTAACTGTTGCAGTCAAGTTCCAGCCTCACTTGGCCACGTGTTCTGGGCTTGCACCAAATTAACAACAATTTGGACAAAAATCTTTGAATGCCTATCAGACAGCTTTGGTGTCACAATCACTCCTAACTCATTAACAGCTGTGTTTGGTGTACTAACAGACAGCTTTAAAGTGGAGAAGAACAAACAAACTGTAATTTCCTTTACGACACTACTAGCACTTATCTTGCTCAATTTGAAGAATTCCACTCCACCACTCTTATGTCAGTGAGTAACCAATGTTCTATACTACTTGAAATTGGAAAAAAATCAAATTCTCACTTAGAGGAACTGTTCAAATTTTTTTAAAAATCTGTCAGGATCTAATCAGTAACATTTTAGAATAAGCTTCCATTTTGGGGAAAAAGATACCCTTCTTTTCTTGCTCCTTTTATAGAGTAGCTTCAGTTGCTGGTTCCTCTCTTTTTCTCTTGGGTGGGGGTTAAATTTTGCTTTAATTTGTTAAATTTGACTTGACTGTATTGAATATTATCTGTTTGTAATTAAAATCAATAAAAAAAGAAGAATCTGTAGTTTCAGAAACAAACGCCTTATTGATCCTCAGTTGACATAATCTTTCCATACCCAACAAATAGCAATGTCATCTGCAACAGTGAAATCCTAAAATCCTAAAGGCGGCAGTTATTAAACCTCTGCTCAAGAAAAATAATTTAGACTCCCCCATCTTTGACAACCTAAGACCCATTTCTAGCCTGCCTTTGTGAAGTAAACTTTCAGCAATTTAATGATTACAGTACTTAAATAAACATTCTATTCTTGATAAGTTCAGGTCTTAGAGCAAATCATAGTACAGAGACTGCACTGGGTAAAGTAGTACATGACTTGTGGGTTAATTTGTTCTCTTAGAGTTAAGTGCAGTCAAGTCCACAGTATTCTAATAAATCACCTTAGACGATGGGTGGGCATCTCCGGCACTGTGTTAGATTGGCTTCAGTCCTATTTAACAGTTAGAAACTGTTTTTTAGCTCTGGGGATTATGGTTTGGAGGTCCATGATATTGTATACTGTGCACTACAAGGATCTATTCTGGACCCGCTGCTTTTCTCAAGGCATATGCTTCCATTAGGCCAGATTATATCAAAGCACAAAATGAACTATCACAGCTATGCAGATGACACACAGCTTTATTTATCCATAGTGCCTGATGATCCTGATGCTCTTGGCTCTCTGATACAATGTTTTACTAGTATTTCTGAATCCGAGAGTAGTAACTTTCTCAAATTAAATAAGGAATAAAGAGGGTGCTAAAAATAAACTGGATCCCTTAGCGTTAAAAGTTAAGGTGGAATTAAAGAATATAGTTAGGCTGCTTACAACATTGCAAGATGCTGAGAAATTATTTCATGCTTTTGTTTTTAGTCGACTAGATTATTATAACACCCTCCTAAGTGTTCTACCTAAGAAAGCCATCAATCATTTACAATCGGTGCAGAATAAACCAGCAAGAATCCTAACTAAAAAATGAAAACCTGAGCACATCTCACCAGTTTTAGTTTTGCTACAATGGTTACGGCAGTGCAGTATTCTATTAAGAATGTTCTTTCCTTGTGTTCTGCTATCAAAACTATACATAGGTCTCATGTAAAAAGTACCGCACAACATTACTCTTCACTTAATATAAAAATTTTCTATTGAGCATTATTTTTAAAAAAGTATATTTGAAAACAAATAATGTATGTTATAAGTGCTTTTAAGGTTGTCATTTTAAAAAGTAATTTATGAAGCAAAGTATATTAGAAAACTTTGTTTTCTTATCTGTCAGAGAGGCCTTACTGTACTTTTTCCAGCTCCGGAGGAATACTTGCAGCCAGCAAGGCAAGGAGACACATATGTGATTCCATTGTAAGCGCAAACAGGGTCCCACTGCTTCAGTGAGCAAGCACAGCCATTATTGCATTGGGATAGTAGTGTTGTTTCACTGTAGGAAAGCTGAGGTTTCCTAAAAAGAGAAAAAGAAATGCATTCTTTATGAATTAAATTTTAGAGCTTACAAAATGTATAGAAAAGGTAATAGAATATGCTGGGATTTTATATGCTATGGTTTTTTGTTTGAAACCTACTTTAACATGCAAGAAGCCAGAACTCTTTTCTCTTTTGTTTTCATGTTTATTTTTATGTACGGCATTTTCAATGTAATACAATTAACACAAAGATTTTTGTTCTTCCAACTTTCCAATCTCCATGGTGCTAAAAGCCTAGTTGTCCAATTCGTCCAATTTTTAACTTTTTCATTTTTATAATTGCAGCTGATCTAGTTTTAACCTGTGTCAGGCTTCAGAACTAAATATGCAATGTTATGGTTTAAAACATAATTGAATATATAATCTGGCAATTTATATTCCAGCTCTTTAGCCACAAGGCCACTGTCCAGAGCAAAGACAGTGCTTCCGAAAGCCTACCTCGAGGTAATGTAAAGTATTTCCTAAATGTCTAAAGTAGTTTTAAATCTACTGCATAACCTCACTGCCTGTTATAAAATATACACAAATAATATAATGAAGTTGGGAAGGAAACACCTGCATGATTATGGCATCAGTCAAAACGTTTAGACAGAATTACAGAGTTTCTTGCTTTTAAAAAGAAAAAATACAATTAATTATTAGTATCAGGTTAATGTACTGTAGCCTAATTGTTAAGATGTTGAACAAAAACGCCAGTTCAATAATTTAGGTGAGCCTGAGCTTTAAAGTAACTGAAATCCACAAGTGGAAATATGCAACATTTGTACTTATTATTTAAGTCAAATTAGATAATGCAGTGTTCGCTTATTCAATATACAGTGGTACCTCGGTATACGTCCACTTTGGAATAAGTCCAGCTTGGTATATGTCCTGTTTTGACGCGAAAGATTTTGCTTGGTATACGACCTTTGTTTGGAATACGACTCGCGTGCTAGAACACTGCACGCTACCCTTGTTTACCTCTCTCGAGACAAAGCCACGACTGCCCACGAGCGTCAGTATGCCAGTTGCTAGCATTCAGTGAACAACCCGCGCTTTAACTCGCTGTGAATTTTCACGTGATTTTGTGTTTTTCATGTAAATTTGAATTGATTGTTGAAAAGTATAAAGGTGACATCCGTATCCAGGACTTGGCTGCTGCATACCGAAAGCCAAGAACGACGGTATCTATGATTGTTAAAAACAAAGACGTTATTAAAAAGTAAAGTGAGATTAAATTTTCATTTATTTCATCTAATTGCTTTTTTATTTATGTATTTTAGTATTAAGCAGTGTTTAAATTACTTTATACAACCCCATCAATGTTTAATATACCAATAACAATAAGATTTTCTTTCATGGGAAAGGATTAATAATTTTCCCTTTATTTCTTATGGGAAAAATTCATTTGGTATACAGTACGTCCTGTTTGGTATAAGTCAAAGGACCTGGAATGGATTAAGGATGTATACCGAGGTACCACTGTATTTGAATGAAAAATACTGAAACTATAGAAACTGAATATTTTCTTATTTTCTATCTTTATTTCAAATAATTATTGTTTGCTTCACTAATAATGCTTTAGTAACACAATGTTGTATGACATTAGATGCTTGTATTTTTATGAAGGAAGAGGAAGGGGACATGTCTTATGTTGAGGAATATCACTTGTCAGAAATAAGGGCAGAATGGTAGTGCAGTGCTGGTGACAGCCCTAGAAGACTGGATTAGAATCCTAAAGCAGTAACACTTTATGTATTTTATATGTTGTCTTCATAACTGCATACTTTTCCTGCAGGTATTCTGGGTTTCCATCCCACAAGTCAAAGGCAAGTGTTAGTTTGACTGGCAACTCTAAAATGACCCAGTTTAGGTGACTGCAAAGGGATAACGACCAATCCTGCTTTAAACTTACTGCAGCCTTAACCAGATAATCAAACTTTATTGCTTCACTTTTTTCCTGTAATACTGATTATGGAGATGGAACCTTTTTGAAGGCAGATAATCAAAAGAAAACACAATAAGTAGATATGCAGTACTAGGTGTCACCCTAAAGCAACCATACAATAATTCTTGGGTCTCATACAAAGTTCCATAAAGGAGAAAAAGAAAATATAAGAAAGAAAGATGATTCTCTAGGTTAAGGATGTATTTGAAAAGCTATCAAATTAGTTAGCGAAATAAAAAAGTTGTTTATTTGCTTATTTGACTTATTACATATTTGTACCCTATCACATGACTGTGTGGCCAAAAAAGGTACTGAATATATCATCCATCCATTTTTCTAAACCCACTACTTTTCACTTACAGTTCTCCCAGCAAGGCAGGGACCAACCCAGGATTGGGTGCAAGTCTATTCCACTGCCACACACAGGCCAATTCTATTCAATATAACATCAACAGTTTGGCTTACATGCATACAGTATGTTTGGTGTGTGGGTAGAAACCAAGGAAATCCCAAAGAACTTCAAACTAATAGAGACTAGGCAGACAATCAAATTTAGTTCAAAGGAACTCATGATGTCTAAACTATTGAATTTAACTATTGATTCTGCATATTTAAGTTCTCTCTATTTATTGAAATTTTTGAGGGCTTTCATTAAAAAGATAAAAATACATACCCATCATATGCTACTGTCAAACCAGCAACATTTGAGTTATCACATGTAATGCCCATTTGTGACATCAAAAAAACATAAGCCACTAAGCTGGCTCCAAAGGATAACTGTGCTGCCCCAACTACAGACAGCTTATATTTTTTCATTATAAGTCCACCCGTGAAGATTCCAGCAGACACCACAGGTAATTGTATTATTCCTAAAAATACAGATACAAATACATTATTAAATTTGGTCTATGTACAATTATGCTTTCCTGTTTTATGTCACAGAATGCAAATTATACATATGATTTTCATCTCTCACATTTTTATTATATAGAGTTCATGCACAAGAGCAGCCAAATCTGAGCTCTAGTTTCGAAAATTTCAGCCTGAAAACATTGTTGACATTGAAATAAAACAGCTTCAGGTGCTGTATAAAAGAAATACAGCTTAATTTTTGATGCACAAAAGTAGATAAGGAAACCATCTGCTAGTATGTGTCTTTGTTTAACAACCCGATTATCCTGTGAAAGAGTTTTTCTGTCTTATAAATGCTTTCTTTTGGAAAAAGATTTTTGATATGCAAGACTGTGCATAGAGACAATGCATTGCTGACTCTCAGAATATTCTAATTGAAATATAAACTTGTTCCAAATAGGTTTTTTAATTTCTTTCTTTAAAGAATTGGAATAATCTCAAATTTATATGTATTATACAACTTTTTAAATTGCAGCACTGAAGATTAAAATTTTTGTAACAGCTTTTTATAAGATTTTTTAAGTGATGAAGAGGATATTGAATGCTGGGGAAGTTGCAAGATTCAAAGACCCAGGCATCAAGAATCAAGCCTTACCAAATGCTCACTCTGCCATTTACCTGTCTTTGCCCAAATTCTATCTAACAAAATGCTGTACATGTGAAGTACTTCCCAATACTGTAAACTAGAAAAATGATATTTATTAAAAAGACTAACAGAATACTGTCCATCTTTCTCTCTTCAATCAAGTCATGATTGGCTGATGCTGCACCCAAATACATACTTATTTTTTACGAAATAGGTGTAATGGCTTGCTTAATTAACTAATTCATGAAAATCTGTCTTATCCTTGCAAAAATATTTACGCAAAATGACAAATTTTATTGGCTAACTAGAAATATTATAATGCGCAACCTTTCAAGGCAACTCAGGCCCCTTCTTCAGGCAAGATATAATCAAAAAGGTATTGCTAAAAGGTATTGTTTTGCTGTCATTATTAATGAGATTTCATAAAATGTACTTAGGTTCAAGTTTACTGTCATATATTTAGAGCACAGTAACATTTCTGCATTATTGACTAAACTGTAGCAGACCACAAATTTTGAGTTCCATGATCAGGAAGTATAACTAGCTAAAACTGCCCCTTACCTTAAAAGCTAAAGTGCAGAGTATTGAATATTAACAGTGATACTGATACACAGGTAATATTTACTACAAACATTTTAATTTTCCACACATATATATATATATATATATATAAATATATAAGTGCTGTATACAGGCTAATTCAAATTTTAAATTAGAATAGCCCAACTCTCCTCTGCTGGATTCAAAGCTTTCTGTTTATTTAAATTTTCTTTCTGTTTCAAAATAACTATATTTTTCTGAATCTCTTAATCTTACTGTTAACCTTGTCTTTACAGCAACCACTGCAATTGTACCATTACTGAACTATTATCTAGGGTATTGCAATTAAAAGAGTTGGTCTATCTAACACCACACAGTGCAAGTGAAGCACAGCTTTTGCATATGTAGTGATTTTATTTCTAACATGTCATTCTTTTATATCTTTAAATCCTATTAATGTAGCAGAACATTACTGCTGGAAATTTTGCTGAAAAATAAAATGTGCACTAGACTGTCTTTTGTAGGACAAAGTTGGCATTGGACATTTTTCTATGCTTTTTAGTGCCACACAAGCCCTTTTAAGACAGCAGATTTAACAGGATGCAAAAATTTAGTTGCACACTCCACCAGTATTCCTGAATAAATGGCTGAACTACAGGTTGTAGCATTATTGGAGCCCAAAATGGACATTGATTTTAGGCTTGTAACTGTTAAGTGACCTCTGGCAGGATGTGATGGACAATTGTGTGTGCTTGAAGTGTGCTTCAATTACCTTGATATAAGTCTAACAGCTGGAAAACCCTCAAACATAGAAAGGTAAGGAAAATAAAGTGGGAGCCAAATTATTTACTTAATTACTGGCAAAGCTGGTAATTAATAAACTGATTGATTGACATTAATCATTCAGTTCCTTTTAATCTCTTTAATCATTTATTTGAACCTGGGATTTTGTTGAGGACTGCTGTGTCTGTGGTTTGGGGGAACTATGGTGCTTCCTAGTAGTTACGGTTGGAGTAGCTGTCAGGATTTCTGGCTAACTACTTGGCAGGGATCTGTAAAATTTGTTTACTGTAACCAAAATCCAGACCATATTCCTACACATCTGGCAGCTGGTCACTGTCAGGAAGCACTGCAATATCCTAAGACAGCTGGCCAACATACCAGGTTCAAGACTGGGACTCATATGTGCAGGAAGAATATTTGGCTGGAAGGATGCTGAATGGCCTCTTCAACGGAGCACTAAACGCCACAAATAAAGATGAAGCACATGCTGCTGAAGGGTCAAACTCACTGGAAATTGTTGTGTCTCTTACTGTAAACCTTCCTAACTGGAAGGCTGCAAAGCACACAAAAACTACAGCAATTAAGAAGTCACTTTTAAACCCCTGACTGCCGGAGCTGTCAACAAGGAATGCCCTATGACCAGACTGGGCATGAGTGACTCTCCTTTCTTACCAGTGGATTATAAGGTGTTTTGGAATGCATGTCTGATTTCCATTGTTAAAATTTTTAAGAGGGAAAGGGACTTTCAGACTCAACAGTTCCACGGAAAACATGACTGCGCATGTGCTAGACTAGCACCCACTTAACTCACAGTGACAGGACAAAGATTCTAGAAGATCTACATGAAGTCAGAAGAACCAAGCTAAAAGCCAAATCAAGATCCAGGAACTGTGAGAACTTTTAAAATCATTGCCACCGTTTCAGTCTGTTCTGAATATCTTAGGGTTCAGCCCTGTCATGGTCTTTGGAAAATACCAAAGGGCCCTGTCTGGGGAGGACTGCCTTGGTTTCTACATAATCCGGAAATGCTTCAGATGACATGGACAGGAGACCAAAAGCAGTTCCCATGTCTGGTTTAAAAGAAAGCCTGTAACTCACTTAAATCAAGTCAGAGTTGGAAGGCAGTGGGCAATGCTTTTTTGGATGAGGATGTAGGATTATGAATGACTTGTTTTGCTGGTGATTATATGTGGAAGGCACTTTGCAAAATAAAAATCATTTATTTGAACTTGGAGTTGTGTTGGGTTTTGCTGTGTCTGTGGTTTGGGGCTCAGTGGCACACCCTAGTGATTACAATATGCAGACAATGACACTGTACAATATTCCTTCATCCCAATTGTTTTAATTGTTTTCATTTTGAAAAAAACTCCTATTAAAATATACTAAATTGAAGATAATACACTGGTCAGAAAGATGGATTAATGGATGGAAGAACTAACAGTGTTATTTCCTTATAGGTTATAATTAGACATCTGTATATTTTGAAATTACTGTTTTTTCTATTCATACATTCAGCTATTTTTCATACCTACACATTTGTTTGACTAATTTCATTATAGGGTTGTGGGGAGGGGGGCAGCAGTACTGGCTGCTGACAAGATTTAGCACTGGGAGGGGAATTGCATGGTGAGTGTACACGTGTGGCCAATGCATGCTGAGTGCACTGGCTCAAAATGGCTGCTGTCGCACCATCCGGGTGGATGCTGCACATTAGTGGTGGTTGAAGTAGTTCAATACTCACTGTGTAAAGCGCTATGAATAGCAAGAAGAGCACTACATAAATATAAAGACTTATTACTATTATTGATTCACCCACACCAATATTTTGATCTCTGCTGAATTTGTGAGCCAACAATACTAAGCACCATGCCACTGTGCTTCCTCATAAAATTACAATAAAATAAAATTAAATTAAAATGATTCTAATTCATTGTACTTTATATTACTATTCAATAGTTATTCTTTTGAAAATGCTGTAATGTATTCAAATAAAAATAGCAGCAGGACTAACAATTCCTCTTTTTAAATATCAATTATTTTGTATAATTATTACAGTTATTTTCATTTGCATTACTTCGCAAACACAGTACCTGTATATAATTTTGGTCAAACATGCTTGCTACATTCAACTTATTCCATTTTCGTATATTAAAAATTTGTGACTTCTAGTATTGCTGTAATCTACCAGTTTGTTGTGTATTATGAAATACTGTAGTGCACAAACTATGAAAAAATGTATGTAAAAATAAAGACTGGTCACTTAAAGTGTGTTTTTTTACACAATTTTATTCAACTCACCCTCTCTGTTTATCTGGGTAAAATTTTGCAATCAATTTTTTACCCACATTTACCAAACCAATTTCCTTCAAACTTTGCATGCATGCTGATCTCCGGTGACAATGCAATATTTCATCAGTTTTGACCCGGGATCTGAATGTTAATAATGTCAAATTTAAGCTTCACATTTCCTTATATTATACTTTTAGTGATTGCACACATATATATAGTGCTTTCAGACAACACACATATATATGTAAAATTAGTGATGTTGGTCAAGTGGTTAGTGTTTTGGACTTTCAATTAAACAGCCAAAAGTAATTGATATTAAAGATTTGTCAAATGATTTCAATATGACAGTTAAGCAGCATTGGTCTGGTGGTTAGCGTGTTGGACGTTCAATCAGATGGTTGAAGGTTTAAAACCTACACTAAATAATTTTTTTTTTTAAATTTACCAGTTTTTCATCATTTATATACAAACTTGACTAAACAATCTTTTCAGTGATTTGGTGACATTGGCTTAGTGGATGAAGTGTTGGGATTTTCTAATAAAGATTGAAGGTTTGATTCCCCAATAGACAAATGCACATTTGCAATATTTCACATGTGTAAGGATTAGGTTTAGGATTGGTTTTAATTAGGATTCTCCTAAATGAGAAATGAACATGAATGAATGTTACATTTCACTTTAAAATTGTAGATTTGATTCTATTCTGTCGCTAATGTAGATTCATAAAAGTGAAATTTCTAACCAGCTCAACTATGGAAAGAAAATGACACAGCAAAGCAAAATGTTTCTAAATTACTAATCTGTCTAGACTGAAATCTTCAGTTGTAACTATAGAAGAAAACAAATATATCCTAATTTAATGACTGTCAACTGTCATTTTAGCATGCAATAGATAAGATTTAATATTACTAGATAGCTGCCCACAGTGGGCAGCTGAGTGAGATGTTGAACTAACATTTGCTGAGAGCAAAAATTAGTTATTTATTCAAAGTCATTTATCCAGTCATTCCCAGAAAACAACTCTTTTGAATGTAACAGCAGCATGAAACTCCACACATAGAAGACAACCAGAAATAAAGTTACTGTATAATGTTTGATTATTTTAAATGTGTTGGATTAACCAAAAGCATTTTTACAGAGTTTATAAAAACAGTTCAGCTTTATCAATTCTATAGCTTACTTTCAAATTGACAGGTTTAAAGCAGCGTGGCCCACTCTGGAAAAGAACCCTGTGACTAGTGCTGTGCATTTTGTGTTTGAATTGGCCTTGACATTAATTGATTTTGACCAGATATAAAAAATGTTTGGCTGTTTGACTTAGACAGACAAAAGTTATTTAAATGTACTATACTATTGACTCTTAAAAGTTTCTGAAGCTTAAAATAAACAGTAAAGGTGAAGGCTATTTTCTATAACAACAACATACTGTTTACATATACAGTAAATTAATATTTTTCAAAATAGTTTACATTCTGCATAAATTCTGGCACAAAAATGTCACTATGCTCTTGCAGTGTATGTGACGTTAAATTTCTCTAATCTAATCTAATAAATTATTCTATAATGATTTCCTAAATAAATGATTTTGCTGAAGTTTATCTTTCTCATATAATAAAAATATAATGCAGTGTTATAGATTTCTTTGAGAAAAACTATGTAAGAGACGGACAGCAGTCCAACCCAGTCGGGACGCCCAGGAGATGGAGGAAGGCAGCTTCCTTAAGAGACTGTCTCCGTCAAAACTCTAGATGGCAGCTCCCCTCGATTGCAGCGGTGTCCCAGATTCCCACAGGGCGCCATGAGACCTGGAGTTCTATATCTCAGCCCTGTTAGGTACTGTGGGTGCTGCAAGCAGTGCTGTGAAAGTCAAGGAGCTATATGGTATGAGGTTTCCTTCCAACCCAGAAATGCTTGCAGAAAATTTGGGAGGAACACCAGAAGCACCTCCGGGTTGGTCAATATAAGAGGACTTGACCGACCTCACAGGGACGAGCCAGAGTCGGGTGGTATGTAGACGAAGCTTACTGGGAGGAGTGGAGGAGAAAGAGAAGAGAATGAAGAAGAATTGTGTGTGGTGCCTATCATTTACTTGTGGCTGCGGTGGTGGGGAATGCTTTGGAAAGAGTTTCCTAAAAATAAATAAGTTCTTTGTGCTTTTAATTTAAACTATTCTCTTCAAAGGTTCGTATCATCACTGCATTAATCCCATACATGTTACATGCTATTTATTCTTATTCAGTGTAAAAGTCTGTAATTAAAAAATGAATTTACAAGCTTAATTATGTTTAGAGAGAATACATACCTATAAGAAAATTTGCTTTCGATGCAGATTGCCCAAAATGTTGTTCCATATATTTCGCTTTAAAAGTTATTAAACCAATGAAAGAATTGAAATGCATAATGCTCATACACAAAAGCAAGAAGTAAGGTGGAGTTCCTAACAGTTTCCTGAGAGATGGAATGAACCCTGCAACAGAATGCATTTGTTAAAACTGAAATTTACACAAACAACTAACAATCAATCAATATTTTGCAGCAGGCATTAGAGTATTACAAACATTACAATTATACTAATAAAAAATATTTTGGTATATCTGTGTATTATGTGTTTGTATAGTATATATGTATAGTATATATATATACAGGTAAAATTCAGTTACAACAATCTTCCAGGGACCTAAAAAATATTTTGTTGTAATGAGATTCTGTATTTGTAGCTA
>JANRMT010062794.1:1108627-1133733 GCA_026402145.1 Polypterus bichir lapradei
ATAGATAGATAGATAGATAGATAGATAGATAGATAGATAGATAGATACTTTATTAATTCCCAAGGGGAAATTCACATACTCCAGCAGCACCATACTGATAAAGACAATATTAATTAAAGAGCAATAAAAGTGCAGTGTAAGTTAAAAAATGTAAGGTGAAGAGTGTGAGGCAGGTATAACAGTCTATAATCTTGTGTAGTGTTAAAGTTTACCCCCCTGGGTGGAATTGAAGAGTTGCATAGTGTGGGGGAGGAACGATCTCCTCAGTCTGTCAGTGGAGCAGGACAGTAACAGCAGTCTGTCGCTGAAGCTGCTCCTCTGTCTGGTGATGATACTGTTCAGTGGATTCATTGGATTCTACATGATTGACAGTAGCCTGCTCAGCGTCCGTCACTCTGCCACAGATGTCAAACTGTCCAGCTCCATGCCTACAATAGAGCCTGCCTTCCTCACCACTTTGTCCAGGCGTGAGGTGTCCTTCTTCTTTATGCTGCCTCCCCAGCACACCACCATGTAGAAGAGGGTGCTCGCCACAACCGTCTGATAGAACATCTGCAGCATCTTATTGCAGATGTTGAAGGACGCCAGCCTTCTAAGGAAGTATAGTTGGCTCTGTCCTATCTTGCATAGAGTATCAGTATTGGCAGTCCAGTCCAATTTATCATCCAGCTGCACTCCCAGGTATTTATAGGTCTGTACCCTCTGCACACAGTCACCTCTGATGATCACGTGGTCCATGAGGGGCCTGGGTCTCCTAAAATCCACCACCAGCTCCTTGGTTTTGCTGGTGTTCAGGTGTAGGTGATTTGAGTCACACCATTTAACAAAGTCCTTGATTAGGTTCCTATACTCCTCCTCCTGCCCACTCCTGATGCAGCCCATGATAGCAGTGTCGTCAGCGAACTTTTGCACGTGGCAGGACTCCGAGTTGTATTGGAAGTCTAATGTATATCGGCTGAACAGGACCGGAGAAAGCACAGTCCCCTGTGACGCTCCTGTGCTGCTGACCACAATGTCAGACCTGCAGTTTCTGAGACGCACATACTGAGGTCTGTATGTAAGATTATGGGATGCTGGGAAAAAAATGTTAATCTAAACTGGCCACAAAGCAAATTTACAGGAAGATATTCAGTGAACAAGGTCACCGGAGAAAATATTTGGCAAAAATATTTGGTGAATACAACATTATGTGCTGTGAAAAATGAATTTTCCAAGTAACACTAAATTCCAGATATCTCATAGGAAGCCAATAACGACAAGCTAACATGGGGGCAATAAGATGTATCTTTTTAGTGCCAGTCAAGACTTGGGCAGCAGCGTTTTTGTGTAGTGTAATGGGATTGTTGTGGAAAAAAATTTTTGAATTAATTCACGTTGGGACAGACATGAACGGCAAACACCAATGTAGAGAGAATTACAGTATTCTAAGTTGGATAAAACAAAAGCATGAATAATAATTAATTGACATTAATGGCTTAATCTTAGTAATGACCCTAAGCTGAAAAAAGCTACTTTTACCATTGTATTTATCGGTTTATTTGAAATGTAAGTCAAAAATAATACCACAGTTTCTAACCTGAAGTGTTTAGTTAGTGGACCAAGGTTGTTGTTGAGAGTATTAATACCTGTAGATGATTATGGGGATAAAAGACTAATCTCTGCTTTTTATTTGCTTAGTTGGCGAACATTTAATGCCATCCAACATAATATCCTCAAAGCAACTAAAAATAGTAGTGAGAGGGTCCTTATCATTGGGTTTCAGAGACAGGTAGATTGGGGTATCATCTGTATAACAGTAATAAGGAATCTTATAATTTGTAGAGTACTGCAACGTGTCAGCATATACAAATAAAAAAAGACTGGTCCCAGAAGAGACCATTGTAGTACTCCACAGGTAAAAGGGTCTGTAGGAAATTATGAGCTACCAAAAGGTGACATTTAAGGTCCTGCCCCATAGGTAGTCTACAAACTGCTCAAAGGCAGTGCCCTGAAAGCCAATTCATAGTTCAAGTCAATCAATAAAAATATCATGATTGACTGTGTCAAAGGCAATATTCTGATCCAGCAGAATTAAGAGACAAAAGAAAGAAATGAAAATTTACAGATACATTTTTGAGAACAGAGGGATCCAGATTAGACTTTTTAAACAGAGGATGGATTGTTACATGTTTAAAACAAGATGGAACAGAACCTTCCATTAAAGAGCTATTTATAATAGGCACAACATTAAGTCCATTTAATTCAAATACCTATTAAGCAGGCATAATACTAAGTAAGCAAGAAGTTGGCTTGATGTATGAAGCAAGACTACTCAAGTAAGTAGGGGATAATGACTGAAAAAGACTAAAGAAAGTGCTGCTTGATTTTGATGTCTTCACAGCCTTCTGATATGTAGCCATTCAGTCTCTTAGAAAGTGCTAAAATATTTGAAGTCTGCCTTTCCTTCACTTTCTCTCTGTCTCCCTAAGTGCCTTTGTGATGGAGCTGGTGGCCTCACTAATCTGTATATTTCTCTTTTGTTTTCTCATTTTAGAGGATCTAAACAATTCAGAATATGTAAATAATTAAGCTCAAATTGACTAACCTGATTCTCATTACTAAAATTTGCTAGAGATAGAAGCAAAATAATTCTGGAGAACCGCCAGACAAGTATTAGAAAAGTGACTATCAGTAAAAATAGTTTAAAAAAAGGGTATGGTATATGGGGACAATTGCACTGGGGAGTAGCCATTACAGGTTAGCATTAAACACAATAAAACTGTAATCAGAAAGGCAAGTATTATTCATTATAACATTTCAAACAGAAAATCTACAGAAAAAAATCAAAATCCACTGCATGTGAGAAGGACCTGTAAGATTTAATACTACATTTAACTATTTCTTTATATATGTGTTTCAGTGACACCTCATACATAATCAAATAGGTCTTGCAATGAAAACTAACATTTTTACCTGTTAAAGTTAAGAAGGTTTTTTAAAATTAATGAATCTTTGGAGGGCAACTTTTCTTGCAATCTTCTCATAGCAATACACAAAGTCACAACTTAGAGCATGGGCTTTGTTTGCCTTGGGGAAAAGAATTCTCAAAATTACTGCATGAGGTGACTGATTTAATTCGAGAAGCTCTGAATTCATTGTCAGATGTCTGTTATAAATGTGACACTTGATGGTGAAAGATTTACAACTACTTTACTGATAATTCACAAATTAAAAAACAGTACTTGATAGAACCCTGTTTTCCTTGCAAATCATATTTCATGTTGCATACAGTGTCAATGAAATAAATAAATGAAGGAATGTACATACTTATTTAAAGAAACAAGTAACTAAAAACATATTTCATAATACATTTTAATATTCATGCTCACAAATAATTTTGTAATTATTCATTCTCACATTTCAAAATATATTTATTTATTTAATTTTGTCTAAAATATTCCTCCATAGTTGGAAGGAGATGAAGGTTTAAAACTGAATATGTAAAGAAGAATAATAATACATATGAAAATTATGCCTTTATATTTTAAAGTATTATCTTCTAAATATTTCGCCTACCCTATTCAGTTTTTTGTTTTTGTTGACACTGATACATAAAAAACATTAACTTTCTTGATTGTGTTTAACCTCTGATATTTATAAATTTTGTATTCAAACAAATATTCATTATACTATTTATGATTTAATACATTCTCACAGCTAGTAATATGACTGCTTGTCTTCCAGAAAGTGAAGCTGTGTTTTGATGTGGAAATACTCTTGAGTGTCTTATGTAAATCTACTACCTTTACCTACCTTTCACTATTCCAGACAGCTTTTCAGATGGAACATTTGAAGGCACTGAGGAGTTCTCCTTTAATAATTCATGTGAGTTTTTTGTTTTATTTTCTTCTCCTTGCTTAGGTAAAGACTTTGGCAAAAACCAGAATGCAATGCTGGAAAGTAGCATCACCACAGAAGAAACAAGAAATCCCAGCCACCAAGCTCCAACCCAGCGTGCATCCTTAGGTGTGATGGTTACACTGTCTGTAAAATAAAGTCCAGGAGATTTTTGGAAATGTTTTACAGCTTGTATGTTAAAATATGAGAAGTAGATTAGATTTTAGACATCATATTATAGTACATCTCTAAAATAAAATAAAACGATTCCTAAATGAATTAACAGTTCTATTATTCCATGTTTTAATTTTTTTGACAGATGTTTTGAGAAGGTCACAACTGAAATGTTTTTGTAAAGAAATTCAGTTTTTGGTTCATCTAATACTGTATCTACTCAGCATCCTAAAGCAACCCTCCAATTTGCTTATCTTTTTCACCATTAACTATGCTTTATCATTGTCCAAACAAGATAGGTTGAACACAACAGAAGACTTATAAAACACAAGGATAACTCTAACTGTGTATGGCAAAATATTTACCTAGTTTGAAGTCAGACTCTACAGAATGCTATGAAGTTGTGGAAAATACTCTTCTCATTTTGGATATTATTTAATGTGAATATTTTAGGGTTCTGAGACACAGCATTATAGCACTGTTTACTTCAATTTTTTGAGGAATTCATGAAAAATAAATTCCCCTAAGGCTCCATTATTCTTATTTTGTCTTCAATACAGCAAATGTAACACACAACAGTACAGAGTTTAGAATAGCCACTTTACTCTGGAACAGATTTCTAATCAAGACTAGAAAAAGGTAAAGAGATTTTTTACAAAGAAGAATTTTCTTCTTGTTTTCTCTTGTGTAACAGAAAAAAGAAAAAAATGTGAAATTACAGGCAGAAATGCTCCAAAGCCTTACCCTAACCCATTTTGGCTAATCAGCTAAATGAGTTTTATTGACAAGGAAATGAGCCATTGTTTGGACTCTGACCCTCTGCCTTCTATATCAAAAGTCCCCCTCTCTTCTTCTCACAACCATTTCAGCGTCACAATCCCCCCTTCACTGAAGTCAATTTACTTTCTCATTTACTCCAGGTCACTCCTCTCTGCTCCACCCTTTCCAAGAAACAGAACACTTTTGAAAAAACACAATATTAAGAAAGTAGCAGGTCCTGACAGAGTATCACCTGGTATTCTTAAGACATTGTGCAGACCAGATTACACCTGTCTCCATACAGCTGGGCAAAGTTATGGACTGCTTTAAGGTAGCCACTATTATTCCAGTTCCCAAGAAGGATAAAATCTCTGAACCTAATGACTATAGACCAGTTGTTTTAACCTAGATGGTTATTAAAGTAATTAAATGTCTCATGCTTTACTACCTGAAGCCCATCACTGATCCTCTTCTTGATCTACTTCAGTTCACATATAGGGCAAACTGTTCAGTGGAGGATGCAATTAATTTATGCCTCCACTATATTCTTCAGCACCTGGACTTGCCTAACACAGTATGTGAGGGTCCTGTTTGTCTTTCTGCTCAGCTTTCAATACCATTTCAACACCGGAGTTGCTTCAGTGTAAACTAATCCAGTTAGGTGTACCCTATGGTGTCTGCCAGTGGATTATGGGATTCTTGACAGGTAGGAAGCAGTATGTTAGACTAGACCCTTATATGTAAGATCCAATATCAATTAGCATAGGCTCCCCCCAAGGCTGTGTTCTTTCTCCTCTCCATTTGTTTTCACTTTATACAAATGACTGTAGATCCATGGACAAATCTGCAAAAAATCCTAATGTTTGCAGATGACACAACCATAGTGGGTCCCATTTCCAACTTCTGATGTGTCTTTCTATCAAAGAATGGAGGGCCGTCTTGTACAATGGTGCTCTTATAACAACTTGGAGCTCAATGCTTTTAAGAGATTGGAAATGAAGATTGATTTCCATCTACAAACCACTGACTGTCCACCTTTGGAAATTAATGACCAGTCTGTGTCTGTGGTTCAGTCATTTAAATTCCTGGGGAATATTTTCACTGATAAATGAAAATGGGACAAGCACATCACCTTCATCATCAAGAATGCCAGGCAGAGGTTGTTCTTCCTTTGCCAACTTAAAAAGCTTGGAATATCAAGGCGTATACTGTTAAATTTTTACTCAGCCATCAATGAGAATATGGTTATCTCGTCCATCACCATTTGGTTTCTTTCTGCCTCCTCCCTTTTTAAGACTCACTTGCAGCAGCCAATTTGTTCAGCTGTGAAATTTATTGGCTGTTGTCTCCCAACATTTTTGCAACATATACCTGGCAACCGTGCTGTTTGTCTATTAGTAAATGTTTGATACTTGCTCAACTTGTACTATCTGACATCTAAATTATTTTGTATAGTTTTTGTATCTATTTGAGTTACCTGTTGAAGTTTATAAATGTTTTATTCAATAAATTGCTGTATTTGTATAGTGGTTTGCATAGTGTCAGGTTAATGGTGGGTTGAAATGGTGTTGTCTTGAGTTTGTTATGTCTTGTATCCCATGTTTTGCACCTAACCAAAGTCAATTCTGATATGTTTCACATGCTAGCAATAAAGTGATTCTGATTCTAGTCATTTGACTAGAACAGCCTGGGGAGACAGCTTGTTCTTATAATTCTTAATATTCCCACAAGAGGGCACCAACTATCTATCCTTTATTAAAGCAAAAAGTGGTATCTGTGTTCTGCTCTGTGCTTTAAACTATTTTTTTGTCTGTTTCTCTCATTAAACATTGTACTCCTGGATGAAGCCCCAAACCTTCATTTGCCTATCCTAATTATATCCACAATTTTTTTTACAGGTATTTATTTGGTTGACGCCTTTATCTAAAACAACTTACAACATTTGAGATACAAATTCATTACATTTCTTTTGTTTTTTTTTTAATTGAAGTGTAGGCAGATAAAGTGACTTGCTCATGGTCACACAGTGTCAGTAGCAGAATTTGATTCCCACAGCCTCACAGTTTGAAGTCCAAAGCCTTAATCACTATGCATAACTGCATTTAGAAAGATGATTTTCGATAATAGACAATTATTCACACCATCAAGCTGAAACATCCACTTTATTAATGCATGCCTTCTTGCAGGTGTTGTGTACTTTAGAAGATATTTAGCATTATTTACTTATATTCAGTAGCTTTACAACCTGTGCTGCCAGGAAAAAACATGCAGTCACAGACTAAATGAATTCAGGTTCCCAAAACTAAACTTGTCACTTTGATACCTTGTACATTATTAAATCCATGGGATTTGTCTCAGAAAAATGTTTATTCATTCCTTTTTGAATGCACTTCTTCCTATTTACTGAAATGAGAAGAAATCCATTCCTATTATATTTGCAACAAAGGAGGTGACTGAATGGGGTGGAAAGTAATTTCAGGGCACACACATTGCATACTGACACATAGCAAGGCACCAGTTTATAGACGCTTTGTTTCATGTCTTACTTCACTCAAACTGAAGAAGAAACTTTTTAGTCTGGACCACACAGTAGCACAGCTGGGTCAAGGTGCCAGCGTAATGGTCTCAAATTCAGCACCTGTTGTCTGTAGAAGTTTACATTACCCTATATCTGTGTGGGATACTAGAACTCAATAACTTAGTTGCCAGCTCTAAACTGGATATATACAAGTATTGGTGCGTGTGTGAGTGGGTCCTGTGATTGCATATTCACAAAGACGCAAAAAGTTATGTATACTGTTTATGTATGAAAGTAGAAGCAAATAAATGGCATTACCTTTGTATGGCAATACAACTTAATGTAACTAGTACTACAGAAATAGACTACTGTATTCACAAGCACCCAGACTAATATTTATTTGAATTCATTCCTTACAGTTATTGGAGAAAGATTTTACCACTATGAATATAATATGGATGTGTACTCTTGTAATTTCCCAATGGAGTTTCAACAAGACCAAGAAAAAGGGACAAAAACAGTTAAAATTATCCTTGTAAAATGGTACAGTTGTTAGTGCTGCTAACTGCTAGAGTGTGTTTGTGTTAGCGAGGTCTTTTTCATTTTACTTCTCTTCTTTGGTTATAATCCCACAGTCACTTTCCATTTAAAGATATACTTGTCTTTCTTTCCTTTAATTGATTTTAGTGAACATTGTTGTATCCTTTAGTTTTATGATATATTTTGACAGTTTTTAAGGAAAACTTTTTTTATATCTTTGAAAATATCTTAGGTTCTAAATTATTAAGAGCTTAGTTTTGTTAGTATGTTTGAGGACTATAATTCTGTGTAATGCTATGCTCCTGTACTGAAGGTTTAACTTAGCCTGTTTAAGGTTTGCGTTCTGTTTATATTACATAAATAACTAAAATGACCAGCATGTTATACAACTCTAGGAAAAAAAACAACAGTTGCCCTTTATTTTCTTGTGTTACCTGTATTCACAAACCCAATGTCTACATATAGTTTAGCACATAGTGATCCAAGCAGAAATCCACACATTGGGCCAAGAAGAGTGATGGTGTGCAGACAGCCTAAAACAAATTGTCAGAGAATCCTAATTATTGTAAATGTCAAAATAAATCAAATCATTAATTAATGCACAGTGATTAAAACATTCCTTTTAAATCGCTAGAATGTACTGAATGTTACTGAATTAACATTATAATATATTTCATATAATGCATTCAATCTATTTAAAATAGATAAATAGATAAAATAGATAAGTCAAAATGTCAACCAATGATCATTTTATTGAAAACTGGTCCTAGGGAGCAGTCAAAGGGTATAAAATTATATAGGGAACATACAGACAAACAGACATTCTATTTTTTATATATATATACACACACAGAAATTCTAGTTATGGAAATATTTATTAAACAGTTTGTGTGAGTCAAAACAAAAAGTTTGACACAGCAGGAGATTTTAAAACTTCTTACTTATATAGAATGCAGAATTTTCTGTTTTTGCAAAATCATCAATGTATGAAATGCCTAAAGGCACTACAGGTGTTTCTCCAATTCCACGAAGAACATTCCCTAAAAACACATATACCCACATATTTGATGCAGAATATCTGTCACAGTCTGAAAAAAAACATAACATGAAAAAACTTTATTTAAAAGTAAAATTCATAATGCACTGACCTTCACTGATTCTATTTTAAACAGTTTGTTTGTGAGTGTGTGTGCTCGTCAAAAGCTCTCTGTCACCATTTCTTAAAAAAAGATTTTAGATTTAGCTGAATAAACCCAGAAGCAACTAGTAATTATTTGGGCATTTAAACTCACTCTTGCATGTATACTTTAAACAGGCATTTAAACAAAAAAGGCAATATTACTAGTTTGAATGTTCTGTTAAGTAACTATCTGTTTCTGAGCTCATTAGCCAGTTGGAATGTGGAGACTACTAGCACAGGATACTGGCCAGAACTAAATCCAGTGCAGTGTAACAAACCTCACAAACTGGTTTATAATGAAATTATTAATGTATAAAATTACATTAATATATTTCAAGAACAAAACAGGATATTTAGTGAATGAACATAAGGAAGAGGACTTGCTACTATCACTCCATTATTACCACTTTTGATGTGTCTGTTCACATTTGTGGCAACTGAATTTATTTGTTATTTTGTTAAACATAAACACCTGCAATCATCAGCAACTGTTAATAACTCTCTTTTGCCATATTTCTCTTTTGAGTAGCCTATTGTATCTTGGTACCACTGCTATGTTGACCATACTACTGTCCCTAACTATGGAATGAGAAACCAGAGTGACTAGATCTTATCCAACATCAGACCATCACATCTTGCTGCTGTCAATTTGCAAAGTTGTAGATTTTACTATATTGTAAATTAAACTGTAATATGTCCAAGAAAGAGGAGGCCTCCCAGTTGGCCTAGCTTAGCAGCACAAAGACCTTGCCTATTGTACACAAGTGTGGAACATCCAGAGATTTATTTTTTCCCACAATACCTATAAACTGAAGTTTTTGTTTTCTTCTCTACCAATGACAACTGCAACTTACATTAGCCGGATTTTATTTTTCAAAATAAGTAGAAATTTGTATTATTATGTCATTGTTTATTTTTCTTACATACATTTTCTTTAGCTTTATACTTTGCAGTTAACATATTGTATATTTTAAAGTAGGTAAAAAGTGTTGAATAAACTGTTGGTTTGAAGTAACTGCTGCTACATAATATATTTACTCATACATACATTTGAGGTTATAAGAGCTGAAACCTGTACAAGTAGTACTAAGAGAGAGGCAAAAAACAGCCTAAGGCAGCCCCACTCAAACAGAATTCAGTTTATATTAATCATTTAAACTAAGAAATGCATATCTCTGGGATTCTGGATGAAAACCAGACTACCTGGTGTAAAACTAACTCAGACTCACTGAGAACAAGCAAACTTCACTCAAACAGAGAATGATAGAAAAAATTCTTAACTTTGTATGACGCGAGGTTATGCTGCGGTATTTTACAGTACCTGAATTTGCACTATTAGTTGATTTTGTAGAGGTGTGATCAATCGTAGTTTGATTTTGAACTGCTAAACACGGCAAGATGCCATTAGTAACGTTCTCCATTGTCTTTATCGATGTTTCATAATTATACCTGCAAAAAATTACTCTACTGTAAGCACTGAATACTTTCACAATATTTTTTTTCTTTTATAGCAGAATAAATAGCAGATGTTGCATATATTTAATTTCTAAATTTCTAAAAAACACTATGAATATAACAGTTACACATTAAAATCCTTTCCATCCTCATACCAACTGCGAAATGTCATCCCCTAAAAACCCTTATCCCTTACTTGAGATGGACAGTAACAAAAGGTCAATTACTAAGAAAAAAATAATGTCACTTTAAAGGAGCTGAATACCACACATAATATTAAGTGAGAAATTACTAAACAAATGAAGTTTTCAAAAATGCCACCTGAAGTAAATTTAATTTTCTGAATTGCAAATTGATCACCAGAATCTTAAAAAGTGATGCGTCATGGGAAGGTACTTGAGACTTCTACATCATTAACATGAGAGATTTAATTGATGTAAAGTTCATCACATTATTTTTCAAAGCTTAAACAGATGTAAATTGCTAGCCACACACATTTCACTATCAAGAGCATTTAAGTGCAGGTCAAAAATACATCCATCTACTTTAAAACTCACTTAACCCAAGAGAAGGCTGAAGTAGGCAAAGACCTTATCCCGCCAATACTGGGAGAAAGACAGACACCAAGTCTATAACAAGTGTCTGAGGACACATTCCCTTACATTAAGCCAATTTTAAATCAATTAACCCATAAACAAAGTTTAAGTTTGATCTTCCTTAGATCTAGCTTATGAATTTTTTTAAAAGTTTTAACAATAAATAGGAACAGAAGCTATCTGGCTTATCTATCATACTACTAGTAGCTGTGCCAATTATATAACATGGCAATGAATACAAATGCAGACAGTGAACATATCTTATATTAAAAGCAACATTAGGAGATATTTATAAGAAAAGCTCATCAAGTTGTTAGTACAAATGGCTGTTAAGTATGACCAGCAAAATAGATCCTTGAATCGAGTGATAGAAGTGGTAAAGGTCCTTATATTGTTTGTGGGAATTAAGGCCTTAGGAAAGTGACTGTGAAAAATGGCTGAATAATAAATTTGCCTTTCCAATTTGCCGTGTATTATACAAGTCCCAAAAAGAAGGACATATATGTACCAATAATTTTTGTGCCAACTTCACAATCAGTCTACCCCTTGTTATTTATGTATGCATTATACATTAGACAAAAATTGGAGTGACATATTTCTATTATTTAATTAACTCTGGAAACTAATATAACATCACACAGTTCTTTTTTTAAGAGAAGCCCAGAATACTACAGTAATGCAGGAATAGTTTTAAAATGTGATTAGATCATCACTTAAAACATAATAATAAACACAGTGTGATTAAACAAACAACACTCATAAAACTGTACTTTAGCATATCCTTTCGTATATACGATAGTAGGAGTATGAGCACCTCTAGGAATAAGGCTAATTGGAAGCAGGGCAATTAGAGTCCAGTATTCTAATTGATGAAATAACATTCAGATGTGGTTTTGAGATACTCTATTCTACATTAAAGGAACACAATTTTAATCTCCTACACTTCAAAACAGATATCCAGCTCAACCAAAAATTATTTCAAAGGACCTAAGAAGAAGGTGGCATGGTGGTGCAGTGGTAGCGTTGCTGCCTCGCAGTTAGGAAACCTGGGTTCGCTTCCCGGGCCCTCCCTGCATGGAGTTTGCATGTTGTCTGCGTGGGTTTCCTCCCAAAGACATGCAGGTTAGGTGGATTGGTGATTCTAAATTGGCCCGTGTTTTTGTGTGTCCTGCAGTGGGTTGGCACCATGCTGGGGATTGGATTCCTGTGTTGGCTGGGATTGGCTCCTGCAGACCCCTGTGTTCGGATTAAGTGGGTTGGAAACTGGATGGATGGAGGACCTAAGAAGAAGAGCTGTTAAGTATACAGGCATGCCATTTTTACAGTTAAGTGTGTACTAATAAACCATCCTTTATCATTTTTAATGTCTTCGAGCAACACCAGATCAAATGTTCTGCAGCTGTGTATGCAAAAAACCAGCAAATTCAAAAGGGTTACTGAAATTCATTTCATAACTGTAGATATACTGTATGTGAGTTCAGACAATTATAGCTGAATACATCAGTCAGTTCCCACTAAAAAAAGTACCCTAACTACAAAAAATAGATGAGGAAACAAAAAATATTTCATGGGTATGCAAATAAAAATATAATTAGCACAAAGAAATGTTTGTGTCAATAAAATTCTAAGTCCAAAACATTTATGGAAGACTACAGTGTATTAAACATTTTTACAACATCCAAAATATGTTTGGGAGTTATCTATTTACTGTTTACTATTGCAACAGGAATTTAGAAAAGAAGGCCATTTACTACTGTATATTGAAAACTCAACAAATAAAAATACAAGAGAATAAATAATATTCTAATACAAAGTTTTTCAAACTCGGTCCTTGGCTCCCACTGTGGCAGCAGGTTTTTGTTCCAACCAGACTCCTGGGCTAATTAAGTGTAATATTATTTCCCAGATTCTGTGTTTTTTATTAAAATGTAGTAAGCAGATATATGGGACTAATGTATTTCTGTTCTTTATAACAATATTTTCATCCTGATTTTCATTCTACTTTTCCAGTGTTCTAATTGTTTAATTAATCCATTATTTACTAATTAGTGGGTCTGATGCTAAAGTAGTTGCAGCCTTTAACAATTCAATGTTGTTTGCCTGGGTGTCTGCTCTGCTAGTTTTTAATTATCATTATTAAGATACAAAGAAGGGAGCAAACTGCACAGAGAAATGGAAAAAATATAATGAAAAACAGACTCAAGCATTTAAATCTATAGCAAAAATAGAAATATTTTGAAATGTCTTATAAATGTAAAAATCATTATGCTGGGCTTTTCTGAATGTAGAATAAGAGAAGACGAAAAAAAAACCAGCTAATTAAATGAGATCAGTGTGATCGGGTGTTGTCACTGATTATGAATCTGGCTGGAACAAAAACCTGCAGCCAACAGTGGGTCCCCAAGACAGAGTTTGAAAACCCCCTGCTCTAATAAAGAGTATAAATAAAGCTCTTATTAAAACACCAGCTAAATGCATAATCTCTCCAGTACTTTTATTATTTTTGTAGTATTTTGGCCAAGTCTATAATGAGCAGGTTGGGAAAGCTCATAACTAGAGAAGAAAAAATGAAATGACAAAAAAATCCAGATGAAATTTGTAGGACAAAAAAACCAAAGTAAAAACCAAAATGCAACACAAAAATAAAACTTGAGTAAAACAAATCAACATCGCTGGCTACTTAAGGACCATTTCCCATTTCAAGCAGATGCATAAATAAAGATTTAGTTTATTTGATTTTTAATTCTAAACTTTGCTGTCTGTTGTACTGTGCCATTTTAAATGGGGCAGAGACAATAATGTTATTGATAGCAACATGATGTTTGTGACCATAAAGATATATCACAAAATAATGTTGGCATAGTTAAAAAGTGACACTAATATGATGTTATGAAAGAAATTACAATAAACTAACAATGTACAATACAAATTAAAAAGTCCAAAAATAAACAAACATGGTATTAGGCACTACAAAACATTATTAATAATAATGAAAAAGATGAAAGCTCTTCACCTTTTAGTAAAAAATTACAAAATCAACACATTAAACAGCTACTCTTCTATCATGAGAAAATACTTTGGCCTACAATGATATATCAACCTGATGATCTGTACTGTTTAGTGTGACAGGGAGTTGAGCAAAATGATTTGAGATGTAGTATGGGTTCTTTTTCAAGAAAGCTGGAAATATTGTCCTTAAATAATATACATTCCTTAGCAAAACATGTACATAAATCCAGTAAAAGAGATCCATTTGATTACCAGTATTGTAATGCTGGATGCTGAAAATTAATCTAGCCAAGCTCAGATAATATGGTGAAACCAATTATTAGAGAAGGTTGGGTATATTTATCACTGGTGACAAACCAACAGCTTATTGTGGTAAACTAATAATCTGTAAATTTTGATGTTAAGGGTGATTCTTCACATAGAATTCCTGGGCCTAAATCTGAGTAAAGCAATCTGGACATGACCAGAAGATATAACTTCCATTTAGTTGAGCTTTCAACATTTCTTAGCTGCATTTTAACAGGACACAGAAGGTGAAACATTGAATCTGACAATGAGAAAAACTAGCAAAATGTGGAGAATTCTCTATTTACCTCTCTAGGGATTATAATATTATTTTGTATATACTAAATAAAGTAAAGCTTTAACAAAGTCATTTTGGCATAACCTACTAAAAGGCAGACAATATAATATTGTCAGCTTTTACTCAAAAATCAACAAGGTAACTAGACTAACACACACACCTAAAGTTTGACACTTGTTAATGTGTTACATTTAGAACATTTTAAACTGATCTGAATGTGAGCAGAACAGCATAGTGAGACTACTTGATGTGCTGTTGCCACATATTGCACGGCTCCAGGTTTGTTTGCAAGTTGCTGTTTGATTTGTGTGGTGTTTGCATCTTTTCCCTGTTTGTTAGGGTGTTTTCGGTTTGACATTTCATTCATTTCACTGTGTAAATTAACTCAATGTGTGTTGACATTCTATGATAAGATTTGCTGCTTCTTTATACCCACTGCAGCAAGGATAGTCTTCAGCTCCCACTGGTACCATATTGAAAAAAAATAGATGTAGGAAACAGTGGGATACATATAAACATTTCCTCTTTTTTTATTATACATACCGTCCCATAAAGAAATGTGGCACTCCAGACAAAAATGAGCCTATTGCCATAAGGAGACAGCCGATTCCAATTAATCTGGGTCGATGCATTCGGGCTCCAAAGTGACTGACAGAGATGATAAGTAATAAGTTACCTGCAAAGGCAGAAATGTGTGTAAAAACAGTATTACTCTTTGCAATGTTAGTGAAATGTCCATTAAAGTTGGTAAGCTGCTTATCTCATTAGGGGTCACAAAGAATCCCAAAATGATCCTAACAGCTGTAAGGTGTTATTGCAAATGGACGATTGCAGTAATACTACTGTTATTACTAATATTTCTACTAATATCAATACTACTAGTAGTAGTAATAATGTTAACCTTCAACAAAGTGTCATGCAATCAAGATCAGGAAGTCTATGCCCTATTTACTTTAAGCAGGTTACCAAATGGTTATGTGATATAGATATTATTACTGTGGGACCATGATTAATGCCATTTTGTGTTGAACTATGAAAATTCAAGCTCTACTATGTATAGCTAGATAAATCTTTAAAAATGAAATTTAATAACCTTCATATTTCATAAAATGTTAGGTGGAGAACACTTTACTATGTCAATATTGTAATTTATCTGAATTCATGTGCTATTATTCTGTACTGGCATATTGTTTTAAAGTTGTAAGGGATTCACAAGTAGTGAAATATTTTACCAATTTCAAACCCTCCATCAACCAGGCCAACTTTGAAGCTTGAGAGGTCAAAACGTCTCTCTATTTGAGTTATAGAGCTTTTCATGTAACTCCCAGACAGTGCTTTTGCAAAGTAGGCAAAGGACAGAGCCATTATAAACATCTGGAAAAATAAAAGTAAATAAAAATGACTCACAAAGTATGTGCAATTGTATGTCTTCATATCATAAATGACCTTAAATAATGCAATTTAAACATCTTTGTAATCAAAATATGGACTAATATTTAAATATTTGTTTTTTGTAATTAAATAATATTACACCAAATATGAAAAAGTAACAAACTCTTTCTAATCTGACAGCTTTTAAAAGAATCTTTAGACTGATAAGTTGCAAACTGTCTTTATGTAAAGCATATCATATGCAAGATCCTTAAATAAAGTTTTAAAAAAAACCCCTCATGTTTCCCTTCATTTATGATCAGAGCATTATATTATAAACAAGATAAAACTTTCTACCATTTGATATAAAACAGATACTATTAAAAACCGGTCAAAAAAGTAATGCAAAGTCTATATATAAAAACAGACCCAGAGACAGACCTGATGCAAGATTCTTTCTTTATTGCTCTTTGAAAAATGTGTTTAATGATGCTGTCCTTGCCAATGTTATAGGCACTTGTATTTCTCTTGTTTATTCTCCTACAAAAATGCATGACTGGAAAAAGCCGAATAAAATAATTTATCTGAAATATATTTAATTTCACCATATTTAAGTCAATTTATTGGGGCAAAACTGTGAAGCAGTTGATAACAATGCAGCCATGCACTGATTTGATAAGATTTGATGTGTGCATGTAATCCCTGGGTTTCTTCTCAGAACTTTTGCTTATAGTCTAAAAATGTGCAGTAAGGCTGATTGACAAATACTACAATGGTAAGTGTGTGCATTCCGTCCAGAGCAGGTCTATGTTTTGTAGCTGTTGCTGTCGGAACTGGCTGAGCTTTCCAGTAACCATGAGTGGAAAAAGCAGTTTCACAAAATAAATGCAATTTCTTCTTCCTTTTTACTCACAAGTGTTAAGGCTGGGAAGATGGATGTATAATGTAATGTAAAGTATGCATTATATGTAAAATGGCAACTGTTTAGTCAAACGCTCATTTATAAAAATAGAACCTCGGGTGACTACCTAATATTACATTTCTGTAAAAGTGTGTAGCAGAGGAATTATATGTCTGAAAGTGCAGATATTAATTTTAAAAATGCAGCCTTTATATATTAATACCAAGTAAATTTTTTTCTCTAAAAATTCTTCCAGCATCCAATCCAAACTATCACACAAAAAAGGTGAAACACTGCCTAGAGTGAATGCATCTGTCTAAAACATTCACATATTGTATAGTTTTAATAATAAGGTACCAGCTTTTTTATATTACAGTAGTGTGGGATGAAGTGCTTTGTGAAAGATGGTAATTAAAATACATATTGACACACATATTCACAAGGCACTCCATCCCAAGATGGCTTATCCCACACTATAATATAAAAAGGATTTTCTTTACTATTAAAATTATACAATATGTGAATTAGTAAAAGTGAGGCAGCAAGGTATTAGAACTTGTAGCTGTTTTTGAGCTGGATCTATTGGGGTAAAATAATGGAATTTTAATCAACTGGTACACCACTCACATCTACAGTTACTCCCAGTTTCAGATAAAAAGTAACCGTGTCATATCTGGGACTGGACGGGGGTGGGGTATGTTGTATTGTGATAGTGACTGAGAGAATAAAAGAAAGAGAAAAAAAAGCTATCTTTTACAAGTTCTATATATTTATATAGAACTTATATAGAAGGGCTGTTACAGACACAAATCAAATTTATGTTTTTATTGTATAATATTAACAATAAGAGCAGCTCACTACTCAAAACAGTAAATTTGCCGGAGAGCTGGTTTCGAACTCACAACCTCCGGATTATAAGTCAGCAGTTCACAGAAGCTGTTGTAGTGTACTTGCACCTTTTGTGAAAGTGTTTATTTGATATTTGGCCATCTGACTGCACATATTATACAGTTCATGTCTACATTTTGTCATTTATTACTAAAACATGAAAAAGTTTCTGTTTTAACAATGTGTTTGCATAGAGTGTTGCAGACACAAAACACACGTCAAATTATTTCCCCTTATAATTCTGGGTAGCTCACTCCTAGATAATCCATCAAGGCAGGAACTGGGAGAACTTCTTGCCCGTTCTGAGGCAGTGGGGGGATGATAAAGCAGGCTGCTTGCTGCTTGGGCTTATCGATACATTTACAAGACAAAAGACGCTGACGGAGAGGTGCAAAGGGATTTAAGGTGGGCCAGATTTATGAGTTTTTTCGTTGGCTCTGGTAATTCTAGTGTTAAGCAAAACATAGTTCAATTTAGATTATAAGGTAATATGATGTAAAAATATCCTGACTACTGTTGGAGACTAAATTCACATTTGAAATATCTAAAAATGAAATGTAAGATTTATTTTTTGATATAGTTTTTAAATACATTCTTCATCAAGGAGCATTATGCACATTTGGGGAAAAAATTGAAAAGCAAGCCAGACAGTGGAAAATATGTGAAATGCAGTCAGTCTCTCACAGTCTCTCCATGGCAAAAGCAGTTGCCTGCCACAGGTCAGGAAAGAGCTGTCAGCAACACTTCAGCAAGTTGTATTTAATTTTTTTAAAGAGGAGGTATTTGTCTTCCAAACACCACATATTGTTTTCTGAAAGGAAAAATTAGTCTGTTTTCAAAAACTCTTTATCCAGTTTTTAGGGTTGTAGGATTTCAGAGCTTATCCAAGCAGAACAGGGAGCAAGGCAAGAGCAAACCCTGGAGATTGAGTGTGCCTGTATACCACAAAAAACATTAAAACACACGGCTAGTTCAGACTTCCTGTAATGCATGTGTTTTGTAGTGTGAAGAAAACTGTAATACTCTGAGGAAAAAACAGTGCAACGAGACCATACATTCAGTACTGGGGCTAAAAGAAGAAGATCTGGATACTAAACCTTCACGTTGCAGTCTAAATACAAAATTATCTGAAAATATTCCATTCTAATTAGTAGCAATACTTGTGAAGATTTTGCACAGTATTTATTTATCTGTTTGATATGAACAACCCTATATAAAATATAGACTGATGTATAAAAATGCATTAAATTTCAATTCTTTATTCATGAATCCCTCGCTTAACTGTGTCTTATATATGTACACAAAATTACACAAACTTTTAATGCAGGCCTTTAAGGTTATGATTAGCAGTGTTTTCTTACACCTTCAGGAAACAAATTTTATTTTCCAACCCAGTCAAGATCTTCATTGATTTTGCACATTCTCCTCCCACCCTTGTGAATTTTCACTGGGTTCTTTCTTCCCAAATGCAAAAGAAATGTTATGTAAACTGGCAAGTCAGAGTTACCTTGTATGGGTGAGTTTAAAGTGTCCGTGTGAAAGTGTCATGCTCTGGTGTGGTGCATTTGACACTGTCAGGATACACTGTAGCTCCTGTCACCTTTACTGACTGATGCTGTGTTGTAGTGTACTCCACACAGAAATTAGATTTTTAATTTGTAACTTACCCCATGTAGTTTGTAGTAGTGGCTGAGAAAAAAAAATAATCTCATATCTTCATGCAGAATGAAAAGAATAAAGTTTGTTATATACTTTAAAAGAAGTGAATAATGACCATTGCTTTACAGTGGCAATGAATGAGGAAAACATCCATGTTACATGAGTCTGCTATTTAGTCATCTCCTCAAAACATGCAAAATGTATGTTTTTTTGCTAAAAAAATGTTAAATATATACATTCCGGAATAATCAGCACACATCAAAATAGGAAAAAAATCCCTTGTAGGAATGACATTTGGACTGAAGACTGCCTCGCCTCCTCATTTGTTGGTCAAGTGTCCAGTTTTCAGTTCAAGCAGTCAGTCCCATGTAGTTTTAGTTTCATGTTTATGATGTGCTGATTTTTCTGGAACTATACATTTAATGTTTTAGAAAAAAAGCTTGTGTTTTTCACATTTTGAGCATATGACTGGATAACTGACATGTGGATTATGTGACATGAGTAACATGGGATTTTTTTTCTTCTTTTTTCTATGGATGTTTTTTACATCGTTTACTGATGTTTAGCACTGATCATTATTGACTTTTATTATATCATAATTTTCAAGGCCACTGGTTAAAGCTGATTGACATTTGCCAGTTTAACTTTATAGAAACATGAAATAACTAATAAGGTATTAACAAAACATTTCAGATGCATTAGTGAATATTATGCTCAATAAAAATTGTGCCCCCAAATTGTAAATATTTTCACTTCACCTTGTTTGTAGGCTGAAAACATCATTTCTCAATAGTCAGGGTAAGAACCCACAGTCTTTTTAAACATAATCCATCCATCCATTATTCAACCCACTATATCCTAACTACAGGGTCATGGGGGTCTGTTGGAGCCAATCCCAGCCAACACAGGGTGCAAGGCAGGAAACAAACCCCAGGTAGGGCACCAGCCTACCGCAGTTATAAACATAATGAGACAGTAATTAAAATTAAGACATTGAAAGAGATGAACAAAGGACACAGTACACAGTGCAGCATAACACTTTATACCTTACGGTAAATTTCTCATATAAAGCAAGAGAAACCTGCTGACCCTCCAACAAAGCTATTTCTAAATGTAAAATGATTTTGCTCACTAGATGCAGTCCTTATTAATTTCTAAAGTCAGATGAGACACACGGGTGGACAATTATAAACATGCCCACTCATTTTCAGCTAATAGTTTTCAGTCTAGTAATTTTTTTTCCAGCTTCTAAACTTTCTCTTTCAAATAAAAAATATACAAAAGTTATTTTATATTGTCACACACATGCGCATGGGAGGCAGCTAAAGAGCTTGACTGAAGGCAGTTCTGAGCCATGCCAGGAGCTGGCAGAGTGCACTGACTCTTTTTCTCTCTTTCCTGTAGACCATTCCTGTAAGATTCCATCTGGCTCTCTTGACGTCACTTCCGGGACCGAGCCAATGGAAGGAGACCTTACCGGCTCCGGCCCCTGTGATGTCACGTCCGGGCTCAAACCAATGGCTAAAGAACATGGGCCTGATCCTTATGACCTCACTTCCTGTGTTCCCCTTTAAGAGCCTGTCCCTTTTCCCTAAATCCTCAGTCTTGTTTTGGACTCATTTGTATGCACATCAGTGCTGTTTATTTCCATAAAAAACGACTTGCAGCCAGGATACCAGATTATACGGGTGGCTGCCCCAAACCTTTATCTGAGTATGTCTCATTATTGTGACAATATATATTTTATACCCTTGGCAACAAGCTAAGCTTGTAGCGAAAGTATGAGCAAGTTGAGTAGACCCTGGAGAGATGGAGATATGTTCTGGAGAGGAGAGGAATGAAGGTCAGTAGGAACAAGACAGAATACATATGTGTAAATGAGAGGGAGATCAGTGGAATGGTGAGGATGCAGGAAGTAGAGTTGGTGAAGGTAGATGAGTTTAAATATAGTACAGAGTAATGGGGATTGTGGAAGAGTGAAAGGGAAGGTTTACAGGATGGTAGTGAGACCAGCTATGTTATATGGATTGGAGATGGTGGCACTGACCAGAAAGCAGGAGACAGAGCTGAAGGTGTCAGAGTTAAAGATGCTAAGATTTGCATTGGGTGTGATGAGAATGGACAGGATTAGAACTGAATACGTTAGAGGGTTGGGAGACAAAGTCAGAGAGGCAAGATTGCGTTGGTTTGGACATGCTGAGGAGAGATGCTGGGTATATTGGGAAAAGGATGTCAAATATAGAGCTGCCAGGCAAGAGGAAAAGACAAAGCCCTAAGAGAAGGTTTATGGATGTGGTGAGAGAGGACATGCAGGTGATGGGTGTAGCGGAGCAAGATGTAGAGGACAAGAAGATATGGAACAAGATGATCCACTGGGGCAACCCCTAATGGGAGCAGCCGAAAGAAGAAGAAGCAACAAGCTATAGCTTTTCCATATTATACAAAACTTAAACCGATTTCCCAGATATTTTTGCAAATATTTTACTCAGGCATTTTTAAGAAACAGTATTTAAGTATCTACATGACAAGAGAACCTAGTGCAAATCACTGTGAATGATTTATAGACTTAACAGATAAACTGATAAACGATGTTATCGAATAAGAAGCAAAGATGACAGGTTTGTTTGTGTGCATTTTGGTGGTAAGAATATAGTGCTATAATGTGCCATCCTGTGCATTGTTATTCTTCATATTATACATTATATAAAATAAAAGATAACATCAAAAACCACAAATTCCTAAAAGAAATGACTGTTTCAATCGCTTTGTTACTTTTAGTTTGGAGCAGCAGGTCGTTTTGGATTTTTCAGTTTCTTTGTAAAGCACCCCATCCATTTCATTGCACTCCTTATCAGGCTGCTGTGAATTTGAATCCATTGTTTGCATCTTTCAGTTTTCCCTGTAAATAAAAGGAAACACTTTGAGTAATAATCTCTGAACATTTATGGAGATATGGCATCCTCCATGAGACTGTGACTAACATCTTGGACATTGATTAACAACAAATATTGGTGGGACTTTATCGATGAGGCCCCTTACAACATCTGATTTTAGCTTCTTGAAACAACCTGGAATGTCATGGATTGGCTTTAAGGTTAGCTTTAACCTTCTGTAAAACATTCTACATAACATTTTGGGAAAGGTGATGATTAGATTCACAAACGAATACAACGTGTATAACATGTATATACCTTCTCCTATTATAGCCCATTACACTGTATAATACAGTTGATAGCATTACTGTAATTAAAAGAGATCCTTTATTAAATACAACAAAAAGTTGCAGTTTTTGCTTTTTTGTATTAATTGTGTTATACAGTATAACACAATCATTATGTTGTATATTGGAATACATCTTGAGACTAATGTGCGTGTGTGTGTGTGTGTGTTCTCTGTATGTGGACACATACATATTCACCAAGTGTGGACTTAGTAGTAAAGTAGGGACAAAATCTTGGCCCCCACTTTGTAAAACCTTTAAATTACATTAATACCATTGTTAGAAGCTTATGGATAAGTGAAGTTATTTTAATAAATAAAAATAAAAAATAGAGCTGCTCAGGAGTAATTTAAGTAAGATTTAAGTACAATTGTGCAATGTAATGACTTGAGAGGTCCTATGTGTGTGATTCGTTTACTTCATAGTGCCCCAGAAGACCAGTACGAGTACTACTTTAGCCCGTTTCACAATGTGTCACTCACACGCTTCACCTTTGATCTAAATGCTTGAGTTCTTGAAAAGTAGTCCATTACTTAATACATAATATGTATTAGAAGTCTGCACTCCTGTAGGACTACTGAGGGACTTGCGGGACCCAATGCAATTGCTTGCGATGCAGGACTGATTTTCAGTATTATGGGTGGGAGCATCCAGTCGACACCTATGTGCAGGCGGACATAGAGTCTAGGAAATTAGAATTACATTTAGAACAGAATGTACATTGCATTCCATAACTGCCTAAGCAGTTAGGACGCATGAATATACTGTCTCGCACGCAGACTTCTCAAGACTGCAAAACTCAGTAAAGGGAACTCTAACATTAAATAGCAATTAATAACATATATCGTACTTTATTTCAATATGGAGTAGTAAGAGGTTGCCTACTTACAATGCTTTAACAAGACATGTTTCTGTGAAAAAGATGTGCAGACGTGCGCAGAAATTATTATTTAAGTCCCATTGGACAACCTGTATTAAATACTGATGAAGCAGAATCGTTACAAAAAAAGTGTAAAGGACAATTGGGCCAAAGAGTGGAAACCTACAGCCACCTCATAATACAAGATCATGTTAAACAGGCTTATGAACCATACATGACTTTTTCCCTTAATGAAAGCAATGTGTTTCTACGGGCGGGAGCGGGAGAAAACCATTAGGGTGCGAGTGAGAGCGGGACAAATAAGGCCAAGTGTATACGAGTGTGGGTGGTCGAAGACATGAACACAGAATTCAATGGATGTTCTTCTGAGCGGGCTTTCTTTATTGCATACGTGCTGTCTCTTTCTGACGTATTAAACCCCCAAGTTCCTATCCTTCCTTTTTCTTTCTCCACATAACCAATCTCCACACGATAAACATCCTTGTGAAATTAAAACTAGTTATAAACTTAGACCATGGAGTGTTTAGAACTTTAAAAAAAAATCTTCGTTATACATGTTTAATTATTTCGTCCATTCAGGGTTGCGCCCATCCCAGCAAGCATTGTGTGCAAGGCAGGAGGAAATCCTGTACGTGGCGCCAGAATATCGCAGGGTGAATACGAGCAATACATACACTAGCAGGGTTAATATAGCATAACAAAACCCGCCATCCTACATGACTTTGAAAGGAAACTGAAGCAGGCCGAGTAAACCCACCAGAAAAACATGCAAATTCAAAGCAGGGAACACCCGGGACTCCATTGCTGCAAGGCAGCAGTGCAACCTCCACGCCACCATGCCCCCATATGATTAATACATGCCTTAATGCATTTCATCATGAAAATTATATCAAGTATTTATGTTAGCATTCTAAATGTTCAGGGAGCAGGGATATCATGAAGATAATGTATTCTGTGTGTTGTCTGCGCCTCCTCTTAGTGGAAGAGGAAGTCAGTTTAAGAAGCAGTAGCGATTAACACGGCTCCGGGAACACAACACAAAGCATTTAATGTGCTACATAACTTATGACGGGGTTTGAGAAGTTTAATTTACGATGTTCTACTTTAATAACAAATTACGAGAATAAAGTCAACATGTCGACTTTAATCTCGATAAACGTCAAGAATAAAGTAGAATTGTCGACTTTATTCTCGTCATAAGCGTCAAGAATAAAGTGGAACTGTTGAGAATAAAGTCAACATGTCGTCACATTATTACACAGTACCCAGGTACATTACACAGTATTGAAAAAAATACAACTTGGCTTGCAGTATTATCCAATGATATAGAAGCAGTATAGAAACAGTATTCACACATTTGAACATAATTCTCCACATCCGATCAGACAACAGACGTGACTCCTTTTTTTCCAGCAAAAGTTCTTCTGTGTTATCATGTTCAACTTTATTGTCTGCTACAGCTTCAGTTTCGGAATGTTCTCTGTCCATTTTCACTGC
>JANRMT010062794.1:1134133-1154591 GCA_026402145.1 Polypterus bichir lapradei
AGGGGAGCCGCCTACCAAATTTCGTGAAGATGGGGCCATGAATAAGAAAGTTCAACATGGCGGACATTGTTGACCGTTACGCATAGAATTTCGAAATGAAACCTGCTTAACTTTTGTAAGTAAGCTGTAAGGAATGACCCTGCCAAATTTCAGCCTTCTACCTACACGGGAAGTTGGAGAATTAGTGATGTTTGGAAAGTTCAATATGGCGACCGACAGTGGCGTCATACCACCAAAATAAGTACATACATCGGTTTCGGTTAGTGCAGGGAAGCCGCCTACCAAATTTCGTGAAGATGGGGCCATAAATAAGAAAGTTCAACATGGCGGATGTTGTCGACCGTTATGACCGTTACGTGTAGAATTTCGAAATGAAACCTGCTTAACTTTTGTGAGCTGTAAGGAATAAGCCTGCCAAATTTCAGCCTTCTACCTACACGGGAAGTTGGAGAATTAGTGATGAGTGAGTGAGTGAGTGAGTGAGTGAGTGAGTGAGTCAGTCAGTCAGTCAGTGAGGGCTTTGCCTTTTATTAGTATAGATTCATTAACCCATTGGTGAGCTACTTGGAAAAGGGTTGCGAGCAACGTGTTGGAGACCACTGCAATAGCTACATCATTCTGGTGGCAGCATTTTGTGCTTCTTTTTTACAGAATCAAGTGTTATTTTTGTTTGATTCTTTGAGTAAACAGGGACAGCTGGACTGGAGCCCCAAAATTTAGCCTGTCATTCCCTCTGACAACCACACACCTAAAGCAGATATTAGAAATTTACACATTTTTACAAATGGAATAATCAGTATATATACAATCTGATATGCAAGGGCACTGACCATTCATAGTTATTGATGGGAAAAACATAAGCAATTCAGCAAGAACAACAATAATAAAAATCCTCAAACTGGAGTAGCATAGGAGACAAAGACACGGCAAAGTAAATTTAAAAACGTCAACACAGCAAAAGACAGATTTAATTCAAAATATAAATATCTCTCAAATGGGCTTACTTTAAAACTTGCATTAAAACTCCACAAATACTTTCCACTGTTATCTGGTTGTTGACTTGACCATTATACTCTTCACATTATATTCCTCACGTACTCTTCACCTTTGCTCCTGCTCAAGGCATGCCAGAAAAGTTCTCCTTAGCTGTATAAACTGATGTACACTTATTGTACATTGATATTTTATTATTTGTATAAATTAGGGAGGATATGGTTCAACAGGAATCATAGGTAAATGTTTAAAAACAAACATTATACTTTGATGTCATTGAATGTTGCCATTACAGTAGGCTAGCCAGTTTAGCACAAGGGCCTAAATATCATTTACATGGATACAATTTATAAGGATGAACTGTTAATTTATAATGGTGCTATCATCACTGTACGCTACCTGGCAAGCTGGCATGTTAAACACAGAGCTACCCAGAACAATTATTGTTTTTAATGCCATTCAGCCACTATTTATTTATCAATCATTCTTCAGAAAAAGAAAAAAATGTTTTCTGCAATGGCTCACCTCATGATGATTCCACGCAAAACACCTTTGAGCACTTGAGCTGACTGATTCAGACATCCTGCACAGACATCTGTCTGATGAATTTATTTTTATTAACTTGGCAGTTTCAGGATAAGTATAGGTACAGGGCAAATTTTGCATTTGAATCATACTGCTAAATGAAGTCCAAATGTAGCCCTAGTAAACTATAGAGTCAAGCTCACACAGTAATATTTTTAGCTGATGTTTACATTTAAAACTTTTCTTTAGAATCGCTCCAGCAGAACTGAATCCTCATTGATGGTGCTTAAACAGTGATATGTAAAAATGAGGAAAATGAAAGTGAACACCATTGACTGACATGTGGCTTTGAAATGAGAATGCATTTTGAATGCATTGTGAACTATGATAGGCCAAATTTGAAATTTTTTTAAATGAAAATATTTCTCACAATTATTAAAGGTAGTATATAAATAAGGTAGTGGATATATGTGTAACTCTTAAAATTTACATTTAACTTTTTTATTGCTATTTCATGTTAAAAAAAGTCAAATAAAAATGCTTTTTACCCTTGCCAAATTGCCACCCAAGGTGATCATGTAGTTGCCCCACCCCTCACACCAAGTCTTTATTTATTTTTGTACTGTAAACATGATTTTCTATGTCACTAATACATTTTATTTTCTACTGACAAGTACGTGCCAGCAATACAGACAGTACACTGTGCTTCTCACTTATTTTGTGGAGGTCAAAATTTGAACAAGTCATTAAATTTACACTTTCATTAAGCATCCTTTGTAATTATGATCTTGTCTTTAATGGTACTATAACTCTTCTAACTTTCCTAGCAATCAACTGCCATGCATTCTTTGTTTAAACAAGCCCTCTGCCATCACTCCCACCTCTGTGTTGTCTAGCAATGTATACGCTCTAGTACAAACTATATGAACTTACACTATATGAAAGTTCAACCCATCTATCAATGGTATCTGAAATGAAAAAAAAACACGTAGGCCTCTGTTTATTTATACAGTCTGTACAAGAAGCAAAATAAAATCCTGAACAATTTTAGAAATATTACAATTCCAGACCAGTATTTTAGCCCTCAAACACAGGACATGTACAGGAAAAAGATGATGTCTGTAATGTGCTTTTCTCTCATGTCCCAAAACCCCATATGATTAAGAGTGGACTTATATGAGTGTAGGGTCGCACTAAGTACATCTGGAATAGGCACCTTTTCCCCAGCAACACCAAATTGAAAATTGTGATTTAAAAATGGATGGAAGGGCCAACTGTCAGCTGTAACCATATTCATTACAATAACAGGGTGAATGCAAAACCTCCATTCCTTTATGTTGGCTGTATATAGCGTTGGATTAAAAGGGGATTCATCTCACCATCACATTATCACCCTGATTCAAATGCATGACACTACGAATTAAAATTGATTGCAAGTGACAGCTGACTGGTCACACTGTCTTGTCCTCACAGCATACACAAATCATGTACTTTTGTCTTTGAACTCCATAATGGGGAAAAAGTCTCAATAAAGAAAGCTTTTATTGCCTAGAAAAGAGCAGTGGGATTTCCCTGCTTTATTATGATAAATCATGTGGGCTTTTTAAAAAAATGTGCACAACATCCAGGATTCCAGGCTGAATACCAGGCCTTGTAATATTGTACAGTATATTGTACTGTCAATTGTAACACAAATAAATTCCTAGCCACTATGCTGCCTGGCAGTAATATTAAATTCAATTTAAGATATTTTTCTGCCCTTATCATCTATAGGGTGGTCCAGATTTAATTATGCAATTTTCATTACGCTATAACTTATTAAGTTTATTACATAGAGAATTCACAAAAAATTATTTTTGTTGCCGATAGATGGCAGCACTTATCCTGCATTCCAAAATGGAGGGGAGAATGTTTTCAGTCGAGTTATAACTAGAGATAATGATAAGTTGAATAAGAAATGACCATATTACTGCATTCTTTATGGTGAAATGACAGATGTAAAGGTAGACAGAATTAAAAAAAAACATTGAGCAGGTCAGTATATAAGCCTCTCTCATAAGCCTACCAGAAAAAAATTAGTCACCCCAGCTAAATATTACCTAATAGTGCTTATCTCCTCTGTAAGAAAAAAAGGATAGCTGCAGTACTGATTGGCATGGACACCACCAATTTGCAGATAATAATAATAATAACATATTTTATTTATATAGCACCTTTCCCATGCTCAAAGCACTTCACAGAAATTCAGAAAGAAAAACTGGGCATACAATTAAAACACTAAATACAGATAAATATAGTATACACAAATCATTAAAATAGGATAAAAGGCAATAAACCAGAATAAAATACAAAATAATACACAAAAACCATGAACAAACACATAATTTGTGATACAAACATAAATCATCCTGAGCACTTGGACAGACAGGGTAAACTGAAAAGAGGGTCAGAATATCAGGGTAAGATAAATGCCTTCCTGAGCAAAAGAGTTCAATTTGTTTTTCAAACAAATTAATTGAGTCAGTTGCTCTAATTAAACTGGAATGGTTGTTCGAAAGTATGAGAAACAGAGATTTAAAGGCTCTATCAACCATAGAGTAGAGGTTAGTTTTGGGCACAACAAGATTGCCAAAATTATAGACCTTAGTGGGCGAACAGGAAGATAGTGATAATGACTAATGTACTCTGGTGAAAGGTTATTTAAAGCTCTGTATGTTATTAAAATATTTTTATACTCAGTCCTGTAACATACAGTGAAGGCAGAGCAGGATGGGTGTTATATGCTTGCTGTTGTGGGTCTGTGTAAGGAGTCTTGAAGCAGAGTTTTGAATCAATCGGTTTTCATCCACTATTCCTGCAACATATCCCACAACATGGCCAGATTGGTCAGATGGCCCTGCTAGCATTTTACTATGCTCCAAATAGTCCTGTAAATTTTCTATGGTCATAAAGCTTATGAAATTGTATTTGGACAAAGGCAGAACTGTAACAGCAGTTGCATGGAGCTTTTTATTGTTATTTGTTGTTGGGTTTTCAGATTTTCTTGCTCTGTTGTAATGATTTCAAATTTCTGGATTTCAAATTGAGACTTTGCTAATTTAAGACTGCCATTTAGGCAACTCTTTTTTGCAGTAAAGCCTACTGTGAGTCACTTAAGGAGGACTCACTCACTTTTGTTATGTTTGAGACTCCAAACCACACATTTGACAATATGCTTTGACACACTCCTACAATCAGCAATTTCCTGCCACAGTAACCCCATTTTTGTCAATCATTCACATTTGTCGTTTCCCATGGAAGACCAAACACATGGCACTACTCCTTGTCACTCTCTATCCTATTACAGGATGGTATTAATACTGGTGTGTCCTATGATGGTGTCTGAAGTATGTATCACCTTTTACATTTGCAGAAACTATTTGTTTTTGTCTGGGGAGCCTATGTTCTGTGTCTATTGCTTTTCTGCTGGGACAACATTCAAAATTTATTTTGTAGTGAAATCACATTAGCAAAATAAAGCATCAGGAAAATTTTGATAATAATTCTCCCAACAATTGCTTGATGCTAATAGGTACTAATAGTACCTAGTTTACTAGGTAAATGTAAAAAGTTAATGGTATCTGCATCATGTAATGTAACCCTCTTTATAAACGTAGCCACATTGCTAAAGTGTACCTTTCTCAAAACCTATGTCAATAGTATACTCATGTTTGGAGTACTGTTCTAGACGTTGTACAGACATGCTATATTCAAAATAGGTGCCTTGTAGAATTAAAGGGCATATTCTGAGAGGCTAAAAACCATACAACATTACATGACTTTTCCAGAGATTTTCAGTTGCAGATTTCACTTACGAAATTTTAGCAAGTCAGAAGTTGTCGTGTAGTGTGGCATACCCAGTGATTCAGTCTAGCTAGTCTGAGTCTTAAGTCATAGGGACAGGCTTTTCCTATGATAAACAGTCATGTAATCTGAAATCCTCAGGAAATGGAAATGCAAAACCAATCTTCAAGTGGATTATACCCTTAGATTAGAGGTTTTAAGGGCTGTGGCAAGTGGCCGAGACACCCAGGAGGACCGGAGAAGGGCTTGCGCCTCCTCCACACCACGAGGGGGCAACTGCCCTGGTGCCTTTGGGGGCCACGGGTACAGAGCTTTGAAGCTCAACCCTGTAGGGGCCCATGGTCACCACCAGGGGGCGCCCCAATGCCTGAGGAGCCCTGGCCCTCAGCACGTCTGCCACACCCGGAAGTGCTGGGGGGAAGAAGACCAGGGGCACCCAGAGTGCTTCAAGGTGCGCAGCTGGTACTTCCGCCACACTGGGGAGTGTTGGTGGAGGCTTGTCAGGAAGCACCTGGAGTTCGTCTGGGTGTGGATAAAAGGGGCCGCCTCCCTCCATTCGTTGGCTGGAGTCGGGTGTGCAGTGGACAAGGTCTTGGAGGAGGCAAGTAGGCGGCCTGAAGAGAAAGAGGAGGTGTGATATTGGCCTGGACTTTGGGGGAGTTTGTGGGTTGTGTGGCACTTTATTATTGTAAATAAACATGTGGTGGTGCTTTAACCATGTCTGCCTGTCTGTGTCTGGGGCTCGTTCCACAGGGCTTAAAGGAGCTTAATCTGATTTTGTCTGTCTTGGCTATTCACAAGGTAAACATAGCTGAAATCTTTTTCATAAATCTTGAAACGTGCTGAAAGAAGTACTTTAAAAGACAGAAAACATGATGTACTTCTTTATGCAGAGATTAATGGAAATCTGTAAGAAATCGCCTAATGTAATTTTAACAATTAGCACTGTCCCACATTTTAAGATGGCAATGAGCAGAAAATTAAAACAAGTTACCTAAGCTCACTACCTTACTACCTTAGTTAGCTAAGTACCATAGCTAAATAAGTGGGTCAAACTTTGATTTTCATCTGTGTTCTAATAAACTCTGGTAATTCTCATGCTAACCTGGATACAAAGCTGTAAATTCTTTGTTCAATTACACAGTTCAATGTAAGAATTTAAAATAAAATTAAAAAGAGCCTCACTGATACATCATTTTACATCAGACCCTTTGTACAAAAACTCACCTACTCCAATGAATTATTCCTCTTAGTTTTCAAAAGGTGTGCAGTTGTTCATATACAGTGTATATTTGATCCCACTTTCAGTCAGCTGAAAAACTTTATTATGGAATTTCAGTGTTAAGTGTAGGGGTGACCCAACAGAGCATAGCTATCTTGTTACTACTGCTACTAACCTGCCAGACACATTTTTCAGTTTCTCTCCAACACAATCCTTCTGTTTATGCTATCAGTATTGGGTGCAACAAAATCTTATTACTTGGCAGAATAAATGATGGCACTGAACAGCAGCATTAATGTCTGTGCATGTCAATCTCAATATCAACAGCACATTCAGGTCTAAAGCATAACATCAGATGAGAACAATTAAATAATATTACTCTTTATTTTAACATAAATTTCACTAGCACGAATGCTACACAAGGGACAAATACTTATCCAAAAATTTCCAGAAGATGTTCTTTTTTATTTTTTAGTTTTCAACCCATTTTTGCCTTGCTACTCATGGAAATAAATTAATGTGCATTTATACTTCTATGTTTTTGCATGTTTAACACTGCATTGTATTTAACATAATTATAATAATTAAAAACATTTATATAGTGCTTTTCTAGCTATTCAAAATGCTTTACAGATAGCGAGGAGCCACTTCAACCACCACCAATGTGTTGCATCCATGTGAATGATGGGACAAAAACCAATATTGCACTAGTACACTCATCGAACTTTATCTTTTACATGGTACAGGGGTAAGAGAAATAGTCAATTAGGAACAAAGGATAATTAGGTGGCCAGAATGGACAAAGCTATGACGGGGAGTTTAGCTAGGACATCATGGTCATAGACAGTCAGGTCCTCTATTTCCTCTATATGTATTGTCACACAAGTGCGCATAAGAGGCAGCTAAAGGGCTTGAGTAAGGGCTGCTCCGAATCATACCGGGATGTGGCAGAGTGCATGGACTCTTTTTCTCCCTTGCCTGCAGACCATTCACGGGAGATTCCACCTGGCCCTCTTGATGTCACTTCCGGGACCGAGCCTATGGAAGAAGACCTTGCTAGCTCTGGCCCCTGTGATGTCACGTCCGGGCTCGAACCTATGGCTGAAGACCTTCCTGAGCCCGACCCCTTTGATCTCACTTCCTGTCTTCCCCTTTAAAAGCCTCCACCTTTTCCCTATTCCCTCAGTTCTGCTTTGGACTCGGTTTTGTGCACAACAGTGCAATCATTTAAAACGACAATTTGCAGCCAGGAAACCAAGTATACGAGTGGCTGCCCTAAATCTTGCTATGGCTCTTTGTGGAGTTTGTGACAATATATAAAATCCAACGTCTGCCTATCTATCTGCTGCATGCATTTCCACTTTTCACGAAAGAACTACTTAACGGATTTAGATTGGGTTTTTTTTGTATAATTTGCTTGAACATTCCGGTTGATTTTGCAAATTCACTCATTGTGCTAAGCAGGGATGTGGAGTCGGAGTTGAAGTCAGAGTCGAGGAGTCGGAGACAATTTTGGTTACCTGGAGTCAGGGTCGGAGTCGGCAAAAATGTACCAACTCCAACTCCTAATAAATTTAAATTGTAATGAAAAAAAGTACAGCAAATTCAAATGTCCCATTTCACAAATACTCATAATTAAGTACTTCTCTGATGTAAGAATAAAGCCCAGTGCATAGTTGTATTACTACTAGTGTGAAGTTCAGCTGAGCTATTATACAACCTGACATTCCCATATTGTAATCTGGATTATGGTACATTACAAAAAGTGTTTTAATTTTATTTCAGATATAATGTGTTTAACAAGTTTATTTGAGTGTAAACAAGTGTAATGATATAGGTGGAGGTGTGTGCCATGGCCTGATGTGTGTTCAGGGGTTCTTGTCTTCTGTTTAAACTGGCCAATATGGTAGATAGTCAGCTTCCTAGCCAGTAGTTCTGTTGTTAAATGACGTGTATGTTGCCAACATGGAAAATACATTAGCATATTAAATACAGAGGAGTCGGAGTCGGGGATTTGGAGTCAGAAGTACCGAAAACTAAGGAGTTGGAGTCAGAGTCAAAGGATTTATCTACCGACTCCACAGCCCTGGTGCTAAGTATCATAGTTAGCTTGCAGTACTGATTTATTTGTGCGAATCCGAGAGAGAGACTGCAGGCCGAGGGCAAAGCAGACAGGGCCCTCCTCACTCATACACCAGCCTCCGTTCAAGTCGGTGTACCTCTCGCCACGTGTTGGAGAATACCTTGCCTCCGCTTAGCTAGAGATACCCTTTTGTTCAACAAACATTATCACCTACAGATTGTTAAGGAGTAACGTTTGAAATTTTTGAGAAAGAGATCAGAGCTACGTGTGTTTTAGAGGGGCTTTTCCCACCATGTGGAGGACACTCTCCCGTCAAAGCTGAACACGATCAAATACAGTGCTAATGTTTGACGCTGGAGCGTACCTACCCTCCACTTGGCCAGAATTACATTTTTTTTTTATTGATTTTTAAAGTTTGCCCTGTTTCACTACTACGTGGGCAGAGCTGCGGGGGACAGCATACCATCCATGCTGCACTGGGATACTGAATAACCTAGGGTAACTTCCCCTGCTCATCTCACTAACACTTCTTCAAGCAGCAACCCAAGCTGTCCTGGTTGGTCTCCAGTCCAAGTACTGGCCAGGCCCAAACATGCTTAGCTTCAGGTGGATTACCTTAAGTTAATACTACTCTACCATCCATTTTCTCTACCTCGTTCTAAATAAATATATTAAAGGATATTTTTGCCAGTAACATCAGATAACAATAATGTAAAGGATGCCAGTACATTACACAGTACATTCACACTCACCCATAACAAGGCAACTGCTTTCATTCATTTATTCATTACAATACAGCATGGTAACGCAACCTCAGCCTCTTCTGGTAGCATTGTGCACAAAGTAGGAATCAACCCAGGATAAGATGCAAGTCCATTGCCGAATATTCACTATGGGGAAATTAATTTCATTTACTCAATCATTAATTTTTTTTTTCCCAAACCAACTTATTCCAATTCGGTGCAGAAACCGTCCCTGAACAGAATTCCCATCTAAAGTACATTCATACTCTTTCATATTGGGCTTATGTTATTTAATCATTCTTTCAAATCTGCCTATTCCATTTCACTGAGCACAAGAGAGGAACTAACCCTCAGTCCTTTGCAAGGGAACAGCATGGTACATTCACTTGCACATTCTTACAGGTAGAATTTATAGCTGCCTATCAACCTAAGTAATTTCAGTTCAGGTGGTAAGTGCTGGAACTACCAGCAGCTTTAAATATAAGTCAAGGAATTGCCCTGAGAAGTGACAATCACACCCACACTCACTTAAATTGTGACAATGTGGAGCTTCCAGTTAATTTAACACACACGTCTTTAGGTTGCTTGAGGAAAAGCTGTAAGGAAGCAATGCTGACTACTGGAGCACAGTACCGTGCTACAGAATCCTTAAAGTACAGCTTTTTCCAAATATATTATGCATTGTCGTACAAATAAATATTTTACATTAAATGTGGGAGAAACAAGCGGTTACAGACAAACAAATATAAATGTAAATGATACAAATTAATCAAAATGATGCATTAATATTGCAAGCAATTTATCACCAAATAAACGATATATTAGTACTGTGCTATATAATAATAGAACAACAATATCTGTACAATATCTCCTTCATTGAACCCCCCCCGCCCCCCCCAAAACGTAATAGTCCTACTGAATGTGACAAGAGTGGGCTGAAAAGGAACCTCAACAGAGGACAATTCCATTGATCAGTACTGGAAGCAGCACTCCTCGAGAAAAGTTTCTCATTATAAATACAGTAACTGAGGGAACGGCTCCCTGCTGACTACTCTGTTTAGTCTGTCAAACTGCAAGAAGAAAGAAAGAAAGAAAGAAAGAAAGAAAGAAAGAAAGAAAGAAAGAATCACCTCGCCTGTCTGCAGCAGTCCCGGTGAGACACCTTATAACACAAACTTTTCGGCTGCTTTCCAGATTCTTCTTTCCAGCTTTCTGTTCAGGTTCACTGGACACTGATATTTAAATCTCACAGCAGCCTCAACACATTTCTTGCTTCGCTGCGCTCAGCTAGGCTGATTGCCTAATATTGACCAATTAAAACAAGTTCCTTTCTGATAAGATTAAGAGCAGTAATGGAGTTGTGGAACTGACGTGTTGAAACCGAACGATACGCAAAATATAATCATAAACTTAGATATTAATTTCGGTAAATTAATCTGTAACACTACTGTCGTGTTAATAATAATAATAATAATAATAATAATAATAATAATAATAATAATAATAATAATGACACTGCTGTCGTGATAATAATGATAATAATAATAATAATAATTCCTAATGAGAAAGTAGAGTAAGACCTGCACTCGAGCTCTACAAGTAAAGCGTCTTACCTTTCTGTCTGCCGAAGCCAAATGCTCCTAACCCCTGCAGAGCCACATAAACTTTGATCCGATCGCATCTTTCTGTAATAATTAACCGTCTGGGATGTTTGTTTATTCTGGTCATTAAGCTAATTAAATAAAACGGCGCAGTCATCTCCTGAATCAATACAAACACTCACTGTGGGCCAACAATGGGGTGAGGGACCCTCTAATCTAGGTGAGATTAGACCGGGGCCACAAGCGGAACGAGATTTTCGTCGTGCGTAATCCGTGCAGGACCATTATTTTATTATTCTTGAATTATTTTCGCTCATTTTACTTACTGAAGAATGAATCAAACAAAGCAAATGATAAACAAGAAACAACGATTTGCTGAAAAGCTAAAAAAGCAACTGATAAAAAAAAAAAAAAAACGATTGGCAGAAAAACTAAAAAATATATATGATTGTGCCTTTTTTTCATTTATGTTAAGAGATAAGAGTATCAGTTTGGTACCAGGTGCGGATTACAGCTGGAATTCAGAATGTCCCTGTTTCTATCTAAAATGTTGAAAATACGTAGGTGTGGATATATGTAATAAATCATGCAGTCAATTCATATCTTTCAATTACAGGCTTGTAATATTAGCCTCAGTGGATGCAAACCAAGTTGTAGATGATATAGGGTTAATGGTATGAGGGATCGGAATGTTGTCAAGGCTACAAAGAATTTTACTCAACTAGGAATTATTAAAACACACACACATACACACAGCAAAGTCGTCTTTCACATTGTCAGGATTAACTGCTTACTAAAATTCTTTTTACTTTCAGATATGGAATGTTTATCCATATACAGAACGATTATGTTGCTTAAATCGCAGATATTAAGTAGCATGTGGAGGAGGAAATAATCCATATAAATCAGAGAAGAAACCCATGTTCCAACATAGTGGGCACAGAAGAGTTGTTTTCCATGGCACTTGTTGTGTTGCTTACCTATATGTATATGCAACTAAATTGTGTTTTGTACAGTTTGAATGCTGCATACATGCGGAAAAGGCAAATCATTTATCTCTCTCTACAGTTTTGATATTAGTTTCTTGGCCGGTTCAGTTACCACCTCTTCAAAGAGTGTTCCACTGATGCATGCATGTCCAATGCAGGCAAATGTCTACATCTTATGTGTTTTCTGTTGTTTTAGTGTGGACTGAGATACCTTTGTAAACAATATAAAAATGACACCATGGATGAAGATCACTTTTGTTTAATAATACCATTTTTAAATAAAAATGTATTAGTCAGTCATAGGACCCACTCGCACATACACCCACAAATGGGTCAGTTTGGAATCAGCAATTGATCATACTTATGAATCTTTGAGGATGTGTAAGAAAAACATGAAAATACAAACTCTAGATAGACAATTGTGTGTTGTGGTCTTAGGACAATGGATGCATGATAAATCAACACTAATCACTGCATCACTGTGCTACCTATGTTATGCTAACAGTGTTTTCAGTTTTAGAGTGCGTTTTGTATGAATTTATTGCAGCAGGTTTTTTATCTGATCATTGTATCATATCATATATTGTAACCATATCCAAACAAGCTAAGAAGAATAGAAGAATATGAAGTTAGAGTCTTTTAGATAAGACTTAACACTTGCAGATAAAAGTTAATCAAGTATTGTATGTCTGAAGAAGGGGCCTGAGTTGCCACGAAAGCTTGTATATTGTAATCTTTTTAGTTAGCCAATAAAAGGCGTCATTTTGCTTGACTTCTCAGTATATTCAAGTATTGTATGAAAATGAGATATGTTATCCTACCTTGATGTTGGGACTTAATACGTTCAAAACAAATGCTTGTCCCCAAAGATGAAAAGAAAGCTGGCATATTAAAAAGTATTAGTCACTTTAGAGCATACCTTTGGGAAAAATACTCATTTTAATTACAGTAATACATAAATTTATACAGTGGAACCTCGGTTAACGAACACCCTAATTAATGAATAAATTGGTTAACAAACTTTTATTTTGAACAATTTTTGTCTTGGTTAATGACTGAAATTTGAATAACGAATGCAAGAACAGACCGGTTTTTGTGCATTTGTACTCATTTGTGCTTTGGTGCGCTTGCTGTAAACATTGCTTTTCTGAGTGTTGTGTTCACTAACGTTACTTTTTTGTTATTTTTTCAGTTTCTATGTTATTTTTTTATTTACATATTTACTCATTATGGCACCTAAGAAAGAGAAAAGTGTTAGTGATATTGGCAGTAGGAAACTTGTTAGTGTAGCAGTAAAGAAAGAAATTATAGCAAAAGACGAGAACGGCATTCATGTTTCCGATATGACTAAGGAATACAATATGGCGAAATCAGCGGTCTCTACAATTCTAAAGAACAAAGAGGCATTTAAGGCAGATGAAGTGGCTAAAGGAGTGACTGTGTTAACGAAACAAAGGTCTAAAGTACTAGATGAAGTGGAAAAACTACTGTTAATTTGGATAAAAGAAAAGCAGCTGGCTGGAGATAGTGTTAGCGAAGCAATAATTTGTGAAAAGGCTACACAGTGATTTGTTAACCAAAACACCCAGTGCAAGTGCCGATGAGCGAGACTTTAAAACAAGTAGAGGGTGGTTTGATAATTTTCACCAGCGAAGTGGAATTCATAGTGTTATAAGGCATGGGGAGGCTGCAAGTTCAAATGAAACAGCAGCAAAAGCATTTGTGGATGAATTTGCAGAGTTTGTTGAAAGTGAAGGCTACATCTCGCATCAAGTGTTTAATTGTGAAGAGACAGGGTTATTCTGGAAAAAAATGCCCAGAAGAACCTACATCACCCAAGAGGAGAGGGCACTACCCGAACACAAGCCTATAAAAGATAGGCTTACACTTTTATTTTGCATTAATGCAAGTGGTCAAGCCACTTTTACTCTACCACACTGAAAATCCCTGCGTCTTTAAGTGCAATAATGTGATAAAGTCTAAACTGCCTGTACAATGGAGGGCAAATAGCAAGGCATGGGTAATTCGGACCTTATTTATGGATTGGCTGACAGAAATGTTTGCCCCAACCGTCAAAAATTATCTTCAGGAAAAGGATCTTCCTCTTAGATGTCTTCTCTTAATGGATAATGTTCATATCGAATATGACTTCATCAATGTCAAATTTCTTCCACCCAATACTACTCCATTACTGCAACCGATGGATCAGCAGGTCATTTCCAATTTCAAGAAGCTATACATCATGGCACTGTTTTCCAGGTGTTTCCAGGTCACTCATGACACTGATTTGACCCTTCGAGTTTTTTGGAAGGAGGACTTTAACATCCTCCACTGCATCAACCTCATTGACAAAGTCTGGAGTGAGGTTTCTTCCCACACATTGCAATCTGCCTGTAGAAAACATTGGCCAAGTTGTGTCCCAAAGCAAGACTTCAATGGATTTGAAGAAGAGAGCTCTGCCGAAGTAGTGAATGAAATCATGTCCATTGGCAAGAGTATGGGTTTAGAGGTCAATGATGCGGACGTGGATGAGTTGATGGAGGACCATCGAGATGAACTAACCACAGAAGAGCTGGTTGCCTTGCTGGAAGAGCATTCATCAGAGGAAGAGGAGGTTAGGGAGGAAATTACCAGTGCTCAGATAAAGGAAATTTGCAATAAGTGGAATGATGTACAAGAATATATTGAGACACACCACCCTAACAAAGTTGTGGCTAAGAGGGCAATTAACATAATGAATGATAATGTGATATCGCATTTTAGAAAAATTCTGGAGCAAAGAATAAGACAAATCTCATTAGATCACTTTCTTGTGCCCAAAGAAAAGTAATCGCAACGTGAAAAAAACCCCGAATCAGTGTTACCCAATGTTTTTATGGAGGGGGAGTCCCCTTCAAAACAGTAGCTTCCTTCTCTCCCTCCTCCACCATCCACCTATGCCACCAACTACATCAAACAAGGTAAATACAGTGCTGTTCTATTTAATCTAGTTTATTTGTTTGTACTAATGATATATATATATATATATATATATATATATATATATATATATATATATATATTTTCTATATTTTTGATCACAGAAAAACCCTTAAAAAACAAAATTACAAAATTTCTGAGGCAGGAATGGATTAATTGTATTTACATTAATTTCAATGGGAAAAATTGCTTTGGTTAGTGAACAAAGTTGCAAAATCGATTAAGTTCGTTAACCAAGGTTCCACTGTATTGTGTATTGGGAAAGTTGTGTTGCTTTCTAGGAAGGCAGTGAACTTTTGCTTGCATAGGTTTCTGAAACTCTGAGTAACAGTAACATCTAAATATACAAATCCGCTCAACTTAAGATAAAGACTGTAATTTGAGACCACAAATCTTAACATACACATGAATTTATACTGAATTTATTTTTGTACAGGATTTCTGGAGTAATGTGTTACACCACAATGACACAGAATAAAGGGAGAACCTTTTAAGAGTAATGGATTCACAGTTGGAGAGAACTTGCCTCAGCATTCCAGTTTGGATAGCCAGGGCCACCAGGTTGTATGCTCTGTCATTTTTAAAGATGCAATGGAAGTTAATTCCTTGGGTATACTAGAGTCAGAGGGGAAGTCGTGGTTGCTTAGCCTTTTTATGCTCAGCACATGCTTAGGTTTGCAATGGCTCTGGGCTACCAGAGGACATTGGAGGTTGATGCTTCTGATGAGCAGAGAGAGACACTGCTCCTCTTTTTCCACCTTTAAATCTCTACTGAAAACTTTCCTCTTTTACAAACTTTTGTTTTCTGTGTAAAGTGATCTTGGATTTGTGAAAGATGCTCTATAAATGCAACTTATTATTATTATTATTATAATTTAATGTTTCAGAGATGCATTGTGGCTCAGTATATTACAATACATATGGTAGATTCAAAAATGGAATTCATAAGTTGGACAAAATAAAAAATAACACATCAGTAACAACCAGAACACGTTGTTTTCAAAAAAGGAAATCTTTAAAATGAAAGGAATTGTTGAAATTTTATACGGTATATTTAAGAAAAAAATGAAAATCAATTCAATGAAAATAAAGTTAAAACTTTAGTACAATGAAAACAACAGATGAGAGAGAGAAGTGATGACATGTGGGTGAAGATTTGAAAACTATGATGAATCCAACAATCCCCAAATTCAAAAAATAATTCTCAGGTTTAAAATAGTTTGTTTATCTTCACTTTTGTGAAGTAATATGAGAACCAGGTTTAGGAAAGTGATTAAATTCTACTGTTTTATGTAAGTATTGTCTGTAAATCCTCGTGAGAAGCACAAGTCAGATACGTCTGTGATAAACCAAGATGAAATTAGCCATTAGTCTTAGACTACATCCACACTACCATGTTTTCATTTAAAAACGGCTTTTTAAAATAAAAACTATATCCATCCTTTTGCATATAGTTTATGAAAATACTTTCAGCCATACTAAAACTAAAATGTGTATTATGTGTATGATAGCACATATTTGACTTGCAAAGCTATTGTGCAGTGTGAGGAGTCACATGACCATGATCTCTAAATGTCACGCAAAATGCAATTTAGATTCATAGCCTGCTATGTTAGAATATGTTTTTCTTCCATGTAGGGTGATCAGTCAGGTAAATGAGACATTGTTATGAGCAGAGTCCGTTCTGGGAAGAGGCACAAACCAACCAGAGTGCAATGGAGTCTGTGTTTTCAGAAATTCTCATTTTTGCCTGTCCACACTGAAATGCCACTCCAGCATTTTCAAAAGTCTCTGGCTATGGCAAATATTTTCAGATGTTTTTGTTTTCATTGGCAGAAAATGCTGGGGTAATGTGGACAAAAGACAAAAAATCAGCTTTTTCAAATGAAAATGTACTTAGTGTGGAAGGGACCTTAGAGAGGCCTTATAGTTCTGACATGCTCACAGAAATATCTATAGAGTTATTTTATTTATTTTTTTGAATATTTGATGCACTTTCTTCTGCTGTAATAGACAGTGCCAGCGAAGAAGGTAGCTTTAGACTGTGGAGGAAGATTAGGATGGTGAGGTGTTTACTCACAACAGATAAAGGGTGGATTTAGTAAAAACGTTCCTGTGGATGGATCATTCATATATAACAGTTGTCTTTTAGTCTCCAAATGATGACACAGTTCAATAGTGGAAGGAGGGCAATAAATGGGGTACTCCTTTATATTCCAGTGCTGCTATTAGCGGAACTGAATCTTATCTGTCTAACAGGGATCTGTTACAAACGTGTAGACGATGTTCTCTTTGGGAGAAAAAAGCCTTGTATTCTGAGTGCTGCTTAAGGAAGTAAGGGATTTTACCAAAGGTGTGACAAAAGTCTGAAGAACTGTGAAAAAGGAAAAGAGTTTGTATTGCACATGGATTACAAAAATCAATTGAAAAGATAATAATCTTAATTTTTTATTTTGAAAACACTTTTTTAAATCATAGGGAGTAAACAGAGGATGGCTCAGTGGTGCTGTGGTTTAGCTCTAGGAAACATGGTTTGAATCCAGTCACTGCGTGAATGGAATTTGCATGTTCTTTTCCAACTAACAATGATGCATACTATGTCATCCAAGTACCCACATTAACTTTGCACAAATGTAAAGATTAAACAAATGTTAATGATGAAAACATTTGTATGGTAACATTTAGTACTTGACCTTTGCTCAGGATCTGTTACACAATCAGCAAATAAAAAGTACACAACTAAAACTCCTGGTTTTTAAGAACATAGAAGAATGGATTAGTGGGTCATTTGGATTAGGTTACAGAGATATTGTCTTGCCATGTGTTCTGGTGGTCTGTGTTATTTGGATCATGTATGGATTGGAGTTTTGTATTTCTTTCCTTTATTACCAGCTGGCTTTAACTTAAAATAATTCTAAAGAATCCTGAAAATCTAAATAGAAAAAAGTTGTCTACACTGATCAGCCACAACATTAAAACAACCTGTATTATATTGTGTAGATCTGTCTTATGCTGCCAAAACAACTCTAACCTGTTGAGGCATGGACACCACAAGACCTCTGAATGTGTCCAGTGATATCTGACATTAGCATCAAGACATTAGTAGCAGATTTTTTACGTCTTATAAAATTGCAAGGGAGGGTCTCCATGGATTGGACATTTTTTTCCTGCACATTCCACAGATGCTCGATCAGATTGAGATTTGAGGTATTTGGAGGCCAAGAGTCAACACCTTAATCCTTTTGTCATGTTTCTAAACCATTCCTGAGTAATTGTGTGTGGCAGGGTGCTTTATCCTGCTGAAAGAGCCCACTGCCTTCAAGAAATACGTTGCCATGAAGGGGTGTACATGGTCTGCAAAAGTTTTTAGGTATGTGGTGCATGTCAAAGTAATATCCACATAAAGGCCATGACCCATGGTTTCCCGGCAGAACATTGCTCAGAGCATCACACTTCCTCTGCAGTCTTGCCTTCTTTCTATAGTACATCCTGTTGCTATCTCATCCCCAGATAAACGACGCAAATGCACCTGGCCATCCAAATGATCTAAAAGTAAACGTGATTGCTTAGACTAGACCATTTTTTTCATTGCTTCATGTTCCATTAATACATTTACCCTTTGACAGGTGCCGATGTAACGAGATAATGTTATTCACTTCATCTGTCAGTGGTTTTAATGTTGTGGCTGATTGGTGTTTATAATAAAGTGAACACATAATGTGTATGAAAGTTGGTATGTTTTTACTACCCAGCATTTTTGTTTATTACTGAATGCTTATTTTTTTGTTGCTTATTTTTGCTTTGACTATACTTGTAAGTGTATAGAGTACTCTAAAATCGTCAGTGGTAAGTGTGCTATTCCAATAAAGTGACATGAACTATGGCTATGTTCACACTACTACATTTTCCTTTAACAATTAATCTGAAAGGATCTCCATTCAAACTAGCATTTATTTCATATTGTTTATGAAAGTATCTTTGTCTTTTGACCAAAACGTATATGACATAGACATTCACCAACACTAAGCATGTTTCATTGGTGGATAAATCCTTGGAGGGAAGGTAACACTGCTGGCCAGGAAATGTATCACAAAACTGAACCAAACATTAAATTATTTGCCTTTTGTGCATGTAGATAGAACTTTATAGATAGAACATTTCAGTATTTAAACTGTTCAAAACACAATTTAGATGCATACAGATAAGCAATGCAACAAGTACAATGGAAAAAAACTCTTCAACTCTTTTTCTGTGTGTGATTTTCTTCCGTGAAGGGTGGTCAATCAGGGAATAAGACATTGTAATGAGCAGAACAAGAAATGTAATAAGCACTAACAAATCACTGCATGTTTAGAGACCATATTTATATACTTTGCAAAACAAGATCCCAAGGTTTCACAAGTATATGGCTCTGGATAGTGTTTTCAAAGCTCTCAGCTTTTGGGGGTAAAAAATACCAGGATAGTGTTGGTGAAAGGTTGAAAATGGACACTAATATCTACTTTTTTAAAAGAAAATGTATTAGTGTGGGTGCAGCTTAAGGGTGGTGACATAATGACTACCAGTGATATGTCACTACTCCAAGGCCTTTTGTCTAATTTTGAAGCCAGGTCATTCTGTTTGTAAAATTTCTACATCCTTATGTTGTATACAGTTCATGGATTTTCTCCAGCCACATCAGCTTTCTGTTATATCCCAGAGGCATGTAGACTACTTTATTTGGTTATTCTGACCTGGCCATGTGTGAATGAGTGTGATTGTGTGAGTGATTAATGTCCCATGATAGACTGGAATCTCACACAGGGATGGTCCCCGCCTTTCACTCACCACTAATAGGATAGACTAGAGTATCTCATGATCATTACTGATAATGGTTGGGTAGATAACTTGAGAAAATGGATGACCTATAATTAAATGGAGCATAAATATTACGTTTTAAGAATAAAAGGAGATCCTCTGTAAATGTTCTCCATAAGCTAAAATAAAGACTGTAGAATAGTTACATGAAGAAGGATTAAGTCATCCAGGTTTTTCAGATTTATACATTTTGAAGAAAGGTAGAAGTGTGGATTTTCACCAAGAAATAATTCATATTAGAGGCCAGTTCTTCATTGTTAATGAAAATATAATGTTGGATATAATGCCCTGCTTACAAATTCTTTTAAAGAAAATGTACCACAGTTTGAAAGTATAAATAATGAATTGGAGGGGGAAAAAGTGATGGTAAATAAGAATATGCCCAAGTTTTCATTTTTTTATGGTATTGATGTGGCAAAAAATATCACTTTAGTATTATAACTTTATTAAAATGGGACCCTATTGACGCTTTTCTTTAAATTTTATACGGGCATTTTATGCAACTTAATTTAAGAAACTAGAAATATTTTGGTCACAAGACTACTTAATTTGAATTTCCCCTTGGGATTAATAAAGTATCTATCTATCTATCTATCTATCTATCTATCTATCTATCTATCTAT
>JANRMT010062794.1:1154601-1195425 GCA_026402145.1 Polypterus bichir lapradei
CTATCTATCTATCTATCTATCTATCTATCTATCTATCTATCTATCTACTGTGCTTAAGGAATAGCCTTCTTTATTGATCAAAAGCTTAATAACTTGCATAACACAGCAAGGCTGCCTCTGTGCCTTGTGTGTAGTCATAGGCATTACACAGCACACAGGCTATTTCCTATAATACTCTTTTTTTAAATCACTCGTAATTAAGAAAAACATGTTGACAGAGATGTGCATTTATGAATAATGAAATCCACTGATGAAGTTTCAAATAGGAAGGTGACATGTTTATACATTACTATGGGTATGACTTAATATTAATGACACAGTGCTGAATTAAGTGCTGCTTTATAAGTCTACAGATCTTTGCATTGGTTTCAAAGTAGAAAAAATGGAATAGTACTATATTTAAAAAAAAAACATTTCTGTTAGGCAGTGTTCATTTAATCTAGTTGCCAGTTAGTTAGTTCCATATTAAGGACCAGAATGAGAATTATAGTTTTTGCATTTACTAGAACTGATCTGGTAAACAAAACCTTTTTTTTGGGAAGATGTGCAGAATAAAACAAGTTATTAATATTTTGAACTGCTAAAGTGGCATATAATGTTTCTAAAGAAAATAGAAGTATAAATTTAACTCTTTATGGGGTTACCCGATTTTCACAAAGAGTAAATATCAAACTGTAAAAATAAATTGTAAACACAAGGGAGTGCACAAGGCCTGTAAAAGATTAAAAAAAAAAAATAGTAAGACTACGGATATTTTAAAAAAAAAAAAGGTAAATATGAAGAGTCAAGCTGAACAGCGATGCTAGAAATAAAGAGGCAAAACAACAATAAATAGCATGAAAAACAGAAGTTTCCTATAGTGTAAATACAGCATTTCTTTTACTTGATAACCTCTGCTTTGGATTATGAGTAAATGTAATTAATAAAACAAAAAAAAATCACTATAAGCAGCATGCATAGCAATGTGAAGATAAGAATGCAAGTTAACCTTATATCAGTGTGAATGTTTACTGGACTAGCTAAAGAAGAGTTCCTGATTCACTAAGGATATTATTCTTTCATTTATTTTTTTGTGCTTGTTTGTAGTCATCCATTTATTCCTCATTAATTTTTGGACAAAAATGTTACATAACTCTGGAGACATTAACAATGTGTGCAGTGCATGAAGAAACTTAGTATAGGACGCCATTCAATTACAGGACACCCTTGCTCACACAGACCTAACCAATTTAACATCCTCAGTTATCTTTTATAGTTTTTTGTGAGGGGTTCAGAAAATCAATGAATGGATATTGTGAATCTATATATATAAAAATCAATGTGTGTGTGTGTGTATGTATGTATGTTCCAGCATCAAGTCCGAACACCTGGAGTGATTTTCATGAAACTTGGTTGACTAAAAATACTTTAGGGTGAAATGAACCCTAACCCACCCCCTTCTGGGTAAGGTGGGGGGTGATCTTGCGGTCTTGTATGCATGTTATCATCCAGTTGACACTTGCAACAACTACCAGAGGGCGAACTAGAGGTGACTGGCAGCATTCTTTATGTTTGAGCACCACCGCGCCCCTGTTGCTTTTGAAATTAAATAGAGTTGGCCGGTTCCAAGCATCAACTGGATGATAACATACATACAAAACCGTAAGACAAGCACATTAGTAAGTCTACATTGTTTGTTAATTTATTTTTATTTTTAAAGTTGTGGTTTTTTAATTATATTTTTCTCAAACAATTAAAAAAAAACACTTTATCTTCTTCCCAGGCAACACTGTGTATTTCAGCTAGTGTTATCATAAAAATAAACTACCTCATGTGCTAATATTTTTTAAATATGTGACCAGGTGAAACTTATGTATTCCTATTAGGTTCTGTTTTTGTTAGTTTTCTTCAGGCTCAATGCTGGCATAGATAACAAAAGAGCTGAAGACTCCAATCTTGAAATTCTTTACTTCTTTAAAAGTCATTGATATCTAATACCCCAACCTCACCCATTTAGCAGCAAATATTTAACTTTATAAATATTTTAAAACTCGGTAATTATTGTAGTCAACATAAACAACTGAAATAGGGATTGTTTTGTTATGCAGTCATTTCTCTTTGTTTTAAAGTAAAAATCACATCAATATCATGTTGTGTTCTGGAAATATTGATGATAAATGGCGCAAGGTAAAGATTCAGCAAAAATAATAACTTTTAATAAGATTGTCTGAGTTTTTTTCTAGATATATTTACATAGAAAATATAAAATTTTAATAACTCGAATTTAGTTTGAGACTACACCGGAAGCAAGTGCAAGGTTTTGTAGAAATAGATGCTGTAGTTTTTGCACAATGCTCAAATACTCATGGCATGGGAGGCAGCTAAAGGGCTTGAGTAAGGGCAATTCTGAATCAGACCAGGATGTGACAGACCATTCACGGGAGATTACACCTGGCCCTCTTGACGTCACTTCCGGGTCTGAACCTATAGAAGAAGACCTTGCCGGCTCCAGCCCCTGTGATGTCACATCCGGGCTTGAGCCTATGGTTGAAGACCCTTATGAGCCCGACGCCTTTGATCTCATTTCCTGTCTTCCACTTTAAAAGCCTCCACCTTTTCCCTATTTCCTCAGTTCTGTTTTGGACTTGATTTTGTGCACAGCAGTGCTATCACTAAGCATCAATTTGCAGCCAGGAAACCAAATATACGGGTGGCTGCCCCAAGCCTTGCTATGGCTCTTTGTGGTGCTTGTGACTGTGGCGTAGTCGGCAGAATGGAATGGTCCCAGAAAAGAAGAGGACAGGACCTGTAATGTACCCAGGTGGGAGCGTACCGGGGCCAAGTTTTCAGGTGGGGAGGTCTCTGCTCCCGACACGCTTCACTAGGCAGGCCAGGGAGTGTGCAAGAGGGACTCACAGAATTGGGCTGCTCTCTTGGGACAAAAGGGACTTATTATGCCTCCCTGTGAAGCCAGAGCCCCGATTTCCACCTAGGGGAGCCCCAGACTGGCAGATGACTAGAGTGAGAAACTGGAGGTTCGACCCAGAGCAACCAACTCCTCAACAAGCATGGTCCTTATGGCAAGGGTAGGGCAGTGGCTACGGCCACAGAAGGACAAGCCCTACCAAGTAATAGAGCAGGTGGCCTGCTACCTTCTACTGAAAGCTCTACCCCGTGGCTTCACCCAGCTGGTCTGGGGTAAACACTTTAAGAACATGGCAGAGCTCATAGAGCTCCTAGAGACACATAGGATGGCCTCACAATCTGAGGAAGCAGAACCGCCCTTTAGTCAAACTCAGCCGGAGTACGTCCCAAAACCTAGCCAAACCCTGTACAGCCCAGAGCTTGTGCCGACGTCCTTGGAGTCGCGGGCGTGCAAACCACTTGGGAGCGAGGAGGAATGCATGTGGAGGGGGAAGAGTGGTTGGTGTTTTCTGACTAACCCGTTGGCGGTCCCACACACCAGTGTGTTGATTGTAAATGGGTACAAGACCACAGCCTTGTTAGATTCCGGCAGCAACATTACCAATGTTGCCAGATGGTTTGTGCTGCCGCAACAGTGGTTAAAGATTAAGACCAGTATAACCTGTGTCCACGGAGAAATACGCTAGTACAGGTCCGCCACTTGTGTCATCAGTTATGGAGGATTGGTACGGAAATTAACCATGGCCGTCCTCCCGAATCCACCACATCCAGTGATACCGGGGCGGGACTAGTCTAAAATAAAACACATATCACTCCTGGGTTTAACTTAGGCCTAGTTGTAGATGGGGATGAGCTGTCTCAAGCTGCCTCCACGCCATGTAACCAGCTGGCGGAGAGAGACGAAGCAGCCTCCCTGAGTGGTGTGGCAACTCCCGGACCGTTGCATGCTAATACGTCATCCACCAGTGCCAAGATGGAATGGGAGGAAACCACGCCCCTTGAGGTTGGCCTGGACCCTCTCTCCCTTTTACAGTTTCAATTTAGAGAAACGCGGCTTCTTTTAAAAGAGAGCAGTGGAATGACGATTCCCTTAAGTTTACCAAAAATGCAGTGGTCAATGGCCAGCACACTCACCAGTCGATGCTACAGGGTCCTAACTTTGTGTTACAAAATGACCTTCTTTGTCGTGTAGCAGAGCATGATGGGCAGAAGAGGAGGCAACTGCTAATCCCGCGGACCTTCCAGCAGCAGGTCTGTGAGTTAGCACACACCCACCTCCTAGGTGGCCATTTGGGCACGATAATAACCCTAGAGCGGACCAAAGTCCACTTTTATTGGCCGGGAATCAATGAGGAGGTCCATCACCTTTGCACTTTTTGCTTGGAGTGTCAATTTCGACAAATTCCTAGGAAGAACCGTGCTCCTCTTGTTCCTATTCCCCTAATTGATGTTCCCTTTCACAGAATCGAGGTCGATTTAGTCGGACCCCTAGAGCAATCAGCCCGAGGACACAAGTACATTTTAGTCCTTGTGAATTATGCTACCAAATACCCCAAAGCTGTTCTGTTGCACTCAGCCACTTCTAAAGCCATCGCACGGGAATTAGTAGTGGTCTTTGCGCGTGTCAGCATCCCTAAGGAAGTCCTGATGGACCAAGGGACGCCTTTTACCTTGGAGACATTCAAAGAGACTGCCAAGTTACTTAAAGCATCTAAAGACCACGATATATCATCCTCAAACCGACAGTGGTCAACGAGGATGGAAGGAACTGGAATCGGCTCCTCTCCCTCGTCCTTTTTGCCTATCGGGAAGTCTCACAAGCTTCCGTGGGGTTCTCCCCTTTTGAATTATTGTATGGGCAACAAACTCGGGGCATATTAGATATGTTAAAAGAAGAATGGGAAGAAGAGGCTCTTCCCTGTACAAATATATTGGAATATATTGCATAATTACACGATAGATTTGGTAAAATTCGTCCCCTCCTTAAAAATCATATGGAAGAGGCGCAAGCAGCACAGGTCCGATATTACAACCGTGGCACGTCTCTCCGGGAGTTCCGCCTGGGAGATCGCGTCATGGTACTAGTGCCTACCTCCCACTCTAGTTACTTGCCCATTGGCAAGGTCCCTATGAAGTTAAGGAGAGGAAAGGACTCGTTGACTGTTTGGTGAGTCAACATAATCGTTGGCCGAGGGAGCGGGTTTATTATGTAAATCTGCTGAAACCGTTGAAGGACAGGGATCCCGATCCCTCCTCCAGTCAGCCCCTCTCACTCTTTGCTCATAATGCTAGCCTTATCTTCGGTGAGGATTTAAGTCCCAGAGTGCGATGAGAGCTGGAAATAGTTATCCTGTCTGACCTGGAGGTTGTGAGTGAAAACCCCGGAAGGACCTCTCTGATTGAGCACGACATTGTGACAGAGCCCAGGGTTATAGTCCGAGAATGTCCGTATCATCTTCCCGAGGCAAAAAGAGCTAAAGTGGAGCTTGAGATCAAGCATATGCTGGGACTAGGAGTAATCAAGGAAAGTCATAGTCCCTGGTCCAGTCCCATTGTATTGGTCGCCAAGCCTAACAGGAGTTGGAGGTTTTGCAACGACTTCCATCGAATTAACTCTTATAGGACTCATTTTTTTGTTTCTTTTCTCCCAGGGCTGAATATTTTTCCAAGAACTAACTTTTTTAAAAAAAGAACACAAAGCAATTGTTTAACATATCAAATCAGCAAAAAATATTTACTTTTGACAAATGTTACTGTCTTGCATGTTGTATGAGCCTGCATACTATTTGATTTCACGTACTATGATTTCACATACATGTTACTCAGCAAAGTCCTGCAAAGTTTGATATCACTCAAAGCAGCCAATTGCATGCATTGCCACGTTGCACTGCTTACAATATGTGTTGCACTGGTGTTTCCTTTTCAATTGTCTGTTGCTGCACTTTCTCACATATATTGTCAGTGTGTACTGTAGAGAGACAAGTCACCCGTTTGACATTGTGCCATGCCACTGCCACCAAGTTTTCCGCCCGCATGAAAACCATATTTTCACCTCTTTTCATCTTCAGCCTGTCTGGCTTCAACTGTGAAGGCATGTGACTCCTGTTCACCCTCACTGTGCCACAAGCTCCAATTCCCCTGCTCTGTAGCTCAATGAACAATTCTGGTGATGTATAAAAATTGTCCATGTACACAACATGACCTAAATGTTCATAGCCCTGAAGCAGCCCCAGCACAACCTGACTTGTCAAGGGACATTTCTTTCTTTGAAAGAAATACTTTCCTGTATATGTAATTACTTTCAGGCAGAAACCAGTGTTTCCTTCTGCCAGTACAAAATCATTTATGCCATACTTTGTGAGCTTGTCTGGCATATATTGGCAGAAAAAAGGTGTCCCTTTTTATTTTATCATAGATTCATGCACAGACAAATCACGGCCAGGCTGATAAAATTGTTTATATGTTGGTTCCACAATGTCAAGCAGGGACTGAACTTTATACATGGGGTTATAGCCAGGCTCACTCCTTCTGATTTGCTTCTGTTATCGCAGAAGTGAATAAAACTTTGCAGCAGCACATACCTATTACGCGGCATAACCTGTCCAAAGCCACCAGGGGACAAAGCACTTTTGGACCAATGCTCCCTGAAGTTATATCACCAGTCTAGTCCCATCTCTATTTGTAATGCCACAAAGCCGTTCATCTAGTATTTTGTTGTGGGTTTCCACTTTGAAAAATGAGAATGTGGTGCAAGCACAGCCTGCGATTCAAAAAATTGCTCTGTATACCTTTGTCTTGTCTGACAGTAGCTAAAAAGCAGCATCAGGAGACAGCAGCCTGAAGTAGTCCAGCGGCTGGTAATCTGTTGTGTCCAACAGCAAGCCATGCTGTCTTGAGAAGTCCGGTAGCCAGTTTGGCTCTCACGGATCAATGTCTGGGTATTCCTCCCACACGAACCTTGCCGTAGGTGCGTCGGCTGTGTGAATGTGCTCAGCTGGTGTCCAATCAGCTGATGCCAGTTCCTCACTCTCTTGCTCAGTCTCCTGATCACTGTCAACAAAATCAGATTCTGAAAAATCAGAGTCCAACTTAGCGATAATGCGCAAAACATCACCTACTGAGTATTTTCTTTTCTGCACTCGCTTCGCACCCTCGTAAGATGTCAATGCCATCTTGCCTCTGTTTACATTTGTTTACATTTCGTAACTCATGCACACTCAAGGATTAGATGCTGAGTCAATGAGTCTAACATTCCTCCAAGAAGAGAGGGAATGCCTGTGATGTAACAGTGAGTTTTGTTGCTATTAACAGCTGATTGTTGCCCTCTACCCCGGATGTCGACGACCTCCTCGAGAGGCTTGGACAAGCTCAGTATTGTAACACGCTGGACATGACAAAGGGGTACTGGCATGTTCCTTTAACGGACTCCACAAAGGTTAAGACCACGTTTAGCACCCCTAGCAGACACTGGCAGTATCGTGTCCTTCCATTTGGGTTACATGGGGCTCCGGCAACCTTCCAGTGTCTGGTAGACAAAGTGCTCTGGCCTCATAACTCATACAGTGCTGCCTACCTGGATGACGTGGTCATCTGTTCCAGCACATGGATGGAACACCTACAGTAGGTAAAAGCGGTATTGCGGACAATTGGTGAGGCCGGGTTTCGGATTAATCCCAAGAGATGTTTCTTTGGATTGAGCGAAGCCAAGTATTTAGGTTACCTGGTGGGTCAGGGTACCCTGAAGCCACAGTGCTCCAAAGTTGATGCCATTTTGAAATGGCCCCGTCCTTAAACCAAGCGGCAGGTCCAAGCTTTTCTTGGGTTAGCGGGGTACTACCACCGCTTTGTGCCGCGGTTCTCAGAGAGAGCACCGCCCTTGACTGATTTGACAAAGAAGAGGGCCCCAAACATTGTGGTATGCACTGAAAAGACAGGCGCTGCATTTAGTGACTTGAAGTAGGCCCTTATGTCCGCACCTATTTTGAAAGCATCTAACTTTTCTTTACCTTTCATCCTCCAGACGGACGCTTCGGACACAGGCCTGGGGGTTGTGCTGAGCCAAAGCGTCGATGGTCTGGAACACCCCATCATGTTCCTGAACCGGAAACTGATGGACTGGGAGACCAGGTATGCGGCGGTGGAGAGGGAGGCCTGTGATGTCACATCCGGGCTCGAGCCTATGGTTAAAGACCCTCGCGAGCCCGACCCCTTTGACCTCACTTCCTGTCTTCCCCTCACTAAGCATCAGTTTGCAGCCAGGAAACCAGATATACGGGTGGCTGCCCCAAACCTTGCTATGTCTCTTTGTGGAATTCGTGTCTATATATATATATATATATATATATATATATATATATATATATATATATATATATAGTGACAGATGGCCAGGGTCCATGCCTGGCTGGGACACCTCTTCACCACATCTGCCAGGGGGACAAGGGGGAAAAGCCTAGTATCTCCCCCTGGACGCTAGATGGCAGCCTCCTTGGGTTGCAGCGGTGCCTTGGACTACCCCAGGGCTTCATGGGAGTTGGAATTCTGTGCAGCTCTGTGGGGTTCCGCAAGCACCACCAGGGGGTGCTGCAACAGGAGTGACTAGACCCTTTTGGGCACTTTGAATACCCTGAATTGGCCTTATCAAGGACTTAAATGTTTTCTTTTGTTGAGTTTATCACCAGTGTTGTTGATGGATAATAACACAGGAGTACAAACTAAATGTTGAGGTGCCCACCAGGCAGGAGGAAAAGAAAAATAACAAATGATTGAGGGCACTATAATTAACAGACAGTATAAAAGTATAACAGTATAATTAATTGTCAGGTTTCAGGGTCAGAGCACCGTCTTGCGGGTTGTTCATTTCCAAAATTAGATGCATTCTTCCAGAAGTGTCCTGCCTTTATAGCTTATAGACTGGAAGGAGACGGGTCAGTTGTCTTCATTGGGCATCTTCTCAGAGTTGTGGGTGGAAAAAAAGAGAGACAGACAAGATAAGACAGATAACTATCGCATCCTCTGGTGTCCCGAGTTGGTAGTGTTTACCACTGACGAGCCTGGAAATAGACCCTCTGACTCACATGCATGACACCAGATATTACTGGTAGAAATCTGGTAGTCTTTTAAGTGAAAAAAGTCTCTCAGTATATTCCATTTCAAAGCAGTCCACAAGCTGTCTGTTGCCAAAGCCTGCCATCTTTGAACTTGTTTCACAGTGGGTGTGATGCGTACTCTTTTTAAAAATAAGGGACAGAAGGAAAAGAAAAGAGTGTTTCTTTTATTGAGACTTAGTAAGGCAAGAATACAACATAGTGTGTTATAATAATTATGTGGAATAATAAAAGTATGCGATGTCATGTAATTTTCTCACCCAATTAATCCAGACCATAGTCAAAAGGAACTGCAGTCTATCCCAGCTAGCATAGGGCACAAGTCAGGAACAAACTGTGGATAGGGTGTTAATCCATTACAGAATAAAAATGAGTTATTAATTTAAAATTAATATTGTTACATTTTATTGAAGAAATCCGGTCTAGACCCATATAAATTAGTAATTTTTTTTTTTTTGAAGTTTTATTAATTTTATTGCAATCAATACAAATCAATCAATTTTTTACAAAAAGAAAAATTGAGTTAAGGACAAATTGATCCCCACCCCTGAGAGAGAGAAAGGCAAACGGCGTGAAATTTAAGGCTTGTAAACATACCTAAATTAATAAATTTGATAAGCCAATAGAGATGAATGCAGAAGACAAAGAAATACAGAAATAATTGCTTCCTCTGTGCTTTAAGAGCTTATTTTAAAAAATTACTGATTTAGTCCTGCCATGTTTTGAAAAAAGTATGTACGGATCCTCTTACTATTTGATTTTTTCCAGTTTCAAATAGTATAACACATCGGTTTCCCACTGACTTAAAAGAGGAGAGTTTGGGTTCTTCCAGTTTAGCAGAATAAGTCTGCGTGCCAAAAGTGTAGTGAATGCAATCACAGTTTGTTTGTCTTTCTCCACTTTAAACCCATCTGGAAGAACCCCAAACACAGCTGTTAATGGGTTAGGAGGGATTGTGAGACCAAGGCTGTCTGAGAGGTAATTAAAAATTTTGGTCCAGAATAATGTTAATTTGGTGCAGGCCCAGAACATGTGACCCAGTGAGGCTGGGACTTGATTGCAGCGTTCGCAGGTTGGATCTTGCCCTGGAAACATTTTGGAGAGTTTTAGACGAGACAGATGTGCTCGGTATATAATTTTGAGTTGTATAATTGCTACTTTGCTACTTTCCACTCCTTTTCTGATATATAAATTGAGGGATCTTTTTCCCAGTGTCCTCTTGGATCTTTGAAAGGGAGGGACTGTAAAATGATTTTATATATTGCAAAGATGGTGTCTGAGTCCTTGAGATTAAGCAATATTTTTTCCAGCATGGATGAGGGTGCAAGATGAGGAAAATCGGGAAGGTTCTGTTTAACAAAGTTCCTGATTTGAAGATAGTGAAAGAAATGTGTAGCTGGAATGTTAAATTTGGAATGTAATTGTTCATAGGATAAAAACCTCTAAGCAAGTTAATTCCAATTTTTTTCCAGGTATTAAAAACTGCATATGTTCGCAAAGGTTGAAAGAGGTGGTTCTCTTGCAGAGGTGCCACAGATAGCAGCTTCTCCATCTTAAAATGCTTTCTACATTGGTTCCATATTCTAAGTGAGTGAAGCACAATTGGGTTATTAGTATATTGCTGATAATGTGTGTTTATTGGAGCACAGAGCAGGGAATACGTACAAAGAAGTACTGCAGGATTTTACTTCTATTGCGGACCAAGCCTGTGTATGTTCTTCTATTTGTGTCCAGGTTTTTATCGCTTGTATATTTGCTACTCAGTAATAAAACTGGAAGTTAGGTAGAGCCATGCCGCCTTCTGCCTTTTGTGTTTGTCGGGTCCCTCTTTGGATGCGTGGATGTTTTGAGTTCCTAATAAATGAGGTTATTGTTGAATCTAATTGCTTAAAGAATGATTTATTAATGTATATTGGAATGTTTTGAAATAAAAAAAGGAGCTTAGGAAGAATATTCATCTTAACAGTGTTAATTCTTCCAGCTAGTGTGAGATGAAAGGTTGACCATCTATGCAAGTCTTGCTTAATTTTTTCCATGCAGACGGCGAAATTATGTTGATAAAGAGCTTTATGTATACTTGTGATGTTTATCCCTAGGTATTTAAACTGTTCTGCAATGATAAATGGTAGGGTATTTAATCTAGTATTATATGCTTGAGAATTCACTGGAAAGAGTACACTTTTATTCAGATTAATTCTGAGACCAGAGATCTTTTGAAATTCTGTGAGTGCTGTTAAGACTGCAGGCACAGAATTTTGTGGGTCTGATATATACGGTACCATATCATCTGCATATAATGAAATTTTCTGTTCCAGTCCTTCTCTGATAATCCCCTTTATCTGATCAGCATTTCGACAGTGTATTGCCAGTGGTTCAACGGCGATTGCAAACAGTAGCGGTGACAAGGGGCATCCTTGTCTGGTACCACGTTCTAGTTTAAAGTAGTCTGAGCAAATGTTGTTGATACAAACTGAAGCTCCTGGATTGGTATACAGTAATTTGATCCATGCACAAATGGCCAAACTCAAATTTCTCCAATGTAGTAAAAAGGTATTTCCATTCAATCATGTCAAATGCTTTTTCTGCATCCAATGATATAAATTAACCTACTAATAAATTAGTAAATTAACCTGAAGATTGTGCGAGAAGTGCTGTACAATGGCTGATCCTGTGATGACCTCCAAAGGTCATGCGAAAAGACAACTTTCCCTCTGTGTTTAATGAAGTACATAAAAAAATAGCTATTTCAAATAACTTACCTTTCTAAAAGATTAGAAATATAAGTAATGTTGCTGCAAGGAACATTTCGTGGAACTATAACAATAACTACCTCAGTAGATCAGTAATAATGATTGCAATAAATGTTTTATTTTTGGGTTTACAAAGTGCAAATGTATCATTTCTGTTCTTTCATCCCTACATTGGCTACCATTTAAAGTATTTTTAGGGCCAATGTCAAAACCCACCGCATAACATAAATTTTAATCAATTTGGTGCTCTTTACTAAACATAATATATCAAATGTATACATCCTATATTTGCAAGATGCCAAGTTTCTAAAAATTAAAGTGATAAATTACAGTGCATGAGGTTGAGACTTTATCTGCATGGCACCTAATAGTGGAATGATCTGCCTGCTTGTGTAATGGACATCAGTCAGGTATTTAAATTCAAGCTGAAGACTCACTACTTTATTCTAGTGCATTCCTACTGGAGCTGCTGATTATTACTGTAACTATTATCACAGTTATGATTATTGAAATTGTTCAGTTGCTTATTTGTTTAAGCTATGAAATCTACAGTTATTAGGGACAGTTGCTAACTTTTTTCTATCTTGCACCCTTCATAATATTGTGCTATACGTTTAAAATAAAAAAAGCAAAAGAACTGATCATATTCACTGTAAAACATATAGAATAATGAAAAAATACCTTCACAGGGTCAGATACCTTTTATAGCACTGTAAGCAGGATAAATAGCAGACCCTGAAAAGATGCTGCACCTCTTTGTCTTTTACGTCTCAAAACAAGCTATTTTCTCTCATATTGCTTCTACTTCTTCTCCTATTCTACTCCAGTTGTGCTTTGTCCGTTCTCAGTGCCTGACTGTAAATCACATGACCAAGAAGCACCAACTTCTTTTAAAATGAGACTCAGGAATACTTCCAGCATGTCTGAAGTATACACCAGAAGCACTTCTGATCTAAGTCAGGAGTATGGGGGCAGGGAAGTTCTCCCCATGAGCTCCTTCCAGTGGTCTCTGATTGCTCATCCATTACACTGGTAACATCAACTACCTCATCTGGGTTCACTAGTACATTCACACCCTCCTTTACAGTCTTTATTTCAGGCAATCACCTTACAAGAATCCATAACTATACATTGGATGCTACTTATGAAATCAAATTTATATTTCTTTTCAATTGACCATGTGCCTACCCATCATAAACTTCATTTTACTGTATGTAAGATAAATAATAATGAAAGAAATTCTCAAGAAGGAAAAATAAGTTTATAATAGTTATAGAATTTATGAAAAGACACAACATATTCATAAACTGATATTTAGTTTTATGTATAACACTATTAAGGTAAATTTCTGAACACATTCAGAATAAAGGCAGATAAGTGAGTTTAAGAATGCTGTTGTTAAGTAATGTAGATTTATTTCCTTATCATAGAAACTGAATCTGGCCTAAAAGTATTCCAGTTGCTTTGGGGAGTATGAAATGTTTTAAGCTTTGGAATATTAGCACTCATTTAAAATACCTGATGGAAGAGGAATGAAGTTTATCTTCTACATAAAAGAAAAACATGTTGTGTTGCAGGTATTTTTTTTTACCCTGGCTTGTATTTGTTTTTGTTAAGTTTGAGTGCTGTGCTTATAAGAATTACTCTTACACTTAGAAATCGCAACAGTTTTGTTTTTTTGTGCAGTGCCCCCGACTCATCTTTACAAGAAAACCCCCACATATGATATACCATTCAATTCATCTTGATATCTACCATGACCACTAGGGGGTGTTTCAGCACCCCAGACACAACCTCACAGACACAAATCCTGGGTGCAAAAACAACGTTCATTAATAATAATTACCTTTACAAAGGTTTTGTAATAAACACAATCAAAATTCCATTTCTCTCTTGTTTTCCTCCATTACTCCCAGGTGAGCTTTGCCTTCTTCCACCCAACTCCAACATGCCTAGATGAGGTCAAGTGGCTCCTTTTATCTTGGAGCCAGGAGTACTTCTGGTGGTAGGACATAGGTCAAATGAAAGCCCCACAAAGTAGGGATCACTGATTCCTGCAGCACCCCCTGGCAGCACCCATGGAACCCAACAAGACTACCCCATAGGACTACAGTTGCCAGCATGCCTTGCGGGTGTCCATACAGGAAGTGTCAGTCAGGATTGCTGCCACCTAGAGTACCGGGGGGAGCGTGTAGTCCTGACAGGTTGTTTCCTCTTGTCCTTGCATCACACTGGCCTCTTGCTGGGATGCCAGTATTCTCACTTATATATTGGTATATTGTGTCTGTCTCCTGGCCAATGCAGGACAATCTTCACCTTTCTTTTCTTGCTTCCAAAGGGATGTCTCCTGTTCAGGTAAGGAACATATTGGCGAGGGCACCCACCCACATGTGCCTTCCATCACACTAATTATGCAGAAGTTGAGCTTTTTGGAATTAAACCCTGATTTTTATGCTATTTTTGGACCATATTTTTGCAGGAAAGTACCCTCATATAATAAAAAGTACACTATTAGGTGTCTTCAGCAAAAAGTATTAGAATGACTTGAACTTGTGCCTGCCACATCAACCAACCTCAGGGTTTAACCCCTAATGGGGCACAGGGGGTCAAATTAATTCTATTCGTAAAACTAAATATCATGTGGAGTGTCATTTTCTGCTTTTTCAAAGTTGCTTTGAAAGGTGGTTCTAGCCTTCTAGGAGCTACTTCTAGAAGGTTAAAAATGACAGACATCAAGCATGACCTTGTAGCGGTATTATTTTAGACTGTTTAATGGTTAGTGATTATAAATATGATGTTATTTTTGATCCTTAACTGGGGATCTAGCCCTCTTTGGACCTCTATCAAAGGGTGAAAAATGACAAAGGCTCTGGAACTGGATCAAGTAGCTTTGAGAACATAATGTTTAGTTATGTCAAAAAGTGAAGGCTCCCATTTGCGAAAGCTTAAGATAGCCCAATTAGCATGTAGTATTACTTGCATAGGTTAGAGTTTATATATTACTGGCGGTAGATCAATAACATTGTTCAGGATCGTTTCTGAAAATAACAGGTTACATTTCTTACACTAGTGTCCAGTTCAAAATTATGAAAGTGAACATAACAGCAGCTTCATTTATCTTTTAAGAAATGTAGGATTTCCACAGCAGTCCTGTCAATGCTGCAGTGTTGTTGCTTTTAGATAACGGTGACCAGTCCTTTTATCAGTTTAAACTTTGCTTAGTGTGCTACTAGGGCAAAGTTTCCTTGTCTACTGTTGTAACCAAACATTAAGTGTAGCTCTAAAGTTATTATGCAGATATAATTAGAGGAAGCAGCTGACAACATAAATATGGATAAAATTAAAAACACTTTTAAGGAATTATTCTTACCAAAAATAATGCCTTTTCCTCATAGTTGACTGTTCAATCAGTGACCACTGTGGCAGATGGACACCTGTATAGTGGAAGGACCTGGGGAGAGAGAATATTCTGGGCATTACCTCCCGCAGAGCGCTACATGGCAGCCACCCCGGGTTGTAGCGGTGTCTCTGACTCTCATAGGGCTCCATGGGAGTTGGAGTTTCGAGCAGCCCCTTGGGTTCCATGGGCGATGCCAGGGGGTGCTACAGGTACTGCTGAGCCCATTGTTGCAGCAGTTCCTCCACACCTGGAAGTGCTACTGGAAGAAGGTCAGAGAAGACCTGGAGCACTTCCAGGTGCTCAATAAAAGGAGCCAGCTGCCACCGCTCTGGGAGCCAGAGTCGAGAGGCAGAAGACAAAGCTTGCCAGGAGGAGTAGAATGGGACCGAGAGAGAGAGGAAGAGAAAGAAAAAGAAAGAAGTGTGTCATGTGATGTGTTTGGTGGTTTGAACTGTTCTGTGCTGGTGGGAAACTGGGGAAGGCCTTTCTCACAAAGAATATAAAAAAGTGTGTGCAGAACTTGTGTCCTGCATCTGTCTGTGTCAGGCGGCAGGAGAACCCTCTGTAGGCCACACCATATTATATGTGTAGGTAATGTTTTCAAAACAGGAAGACACTTAGTAATAAATTGCATGTATATGTGCAATTTGATTTGGGAATTGGCAAGAATAATGATTTTCATGATTTAAGATGAAGAGGCATGAAACAACATCTGTCCTGGAAATTTCACCAGGTGGCAAAGATCAATGTAATTAGAATGGAACACAGCAGAAAAAACATTCAGCCAACTGTTCTATAAATAGCAGTGGACCTCAATTATTTACACCTCGATTAACCTAGGTTCTGCATTATAATTCATAAAAACTTTGCCGTGAATACTTTACCGAGCGCATAAATACTGTACTTTTAACCTTGATAGTACCTAGTGAGTTGTCAAGGAGTTGATGACTGTTAGAATGTGGCTGTGACTCACACTCCCCTCTCTAAATGCACCCCTCAACTATTTTCAGTGTGCCGCCAGCATTGACCGTGCACATGCTCTGTTTCGTTCACTTAGGATTTTTGTGTTTATACATTTATGTAATTCATTAAGTCTTCATCTTGAATATCACAATAAGTGGGGAAAGGCAGCCTGTTGTGGTACCCTTACAAGTGAAACTGAAAGCTATCAAACCGGGCAGAACCTCAATGATCCATTTTATCAGAGATTTCAATTGACCAAGGTTGCACTAGTCCACATTACCATGGATAATTGAGGTTGAACTGTTTAATCATAGTGTATCTTGTATGCACTGTTACAGAAGATGGTGCAGAAAAAAAGGTGTTCAGATCCATAAACACTAGATTTATAAGTGGATGAAACTACTTCATCTCTTGCTTCTCAGAGAAAACAGCTCTGATTGACCATAAAATAATCACTGACCCAAATTCAAAATCAAATGTATCTGTAAAGAATCCATGAAATTCAAAAAGCTCCCATTCGGAAAGAAGTAAATTGGATCCTAGAGTTGTGTTATAACAATTGCCTGATACGGAACGCGATCACGACAATTCACCACGCAAAAGGGAAGTGGACAATGTTCAAAGGATATAATAGCATTAAAGCATTCGGTCCTCTGCCCCTCTTCTCCTCTTTACACACCCACAAATACTCGAAAGAAACCAGATGGTAGTTGGACTGGTTAAATTAGCAAGTGTATTGTAAGCCAATGTTGATACATTTACATGCCAGGTGACTGAGTGCTCATTAGTGATCCCTTTTTCCCTGGATTCCCTCCCTAGTCTCCCTACCCACAGTGTTCAAATCTTAATCCCCGGTTTGAACCACACATAAAGGAAGAAGGATATCAAAAAGAGAAAAATTTAAAGTAGTCCATGAAATAGTGAAGAATCCTGTAGTACAGTTCTTACAGCATGATAGAGGAAAAAAAAAATGGTCCTCAGATGAATATGGCTTCCTGGCTTGCTATCCTGAAGAATTTGAAAACACAAATCCGACTCACCAACAGGAGCACCTGTAGAGCCTCAGGTCCACAAACCACAACCCACTGACTCTTCTCGGGGATTCGCCTCACTGTTTCAACTTCGGGGTGGCCACCCACAAATAGCAGACATCCCTGGTTGAAGTCTGATCATGAAATATTCTTAAGCATAGACAGCTGAGCTCCTTACCTTCCTCTTCTTTTCCCTCCTTTCCTCGGTCTGCCATTGTGACGATGCGGGTTCTGCTCTATGCTCCCATCTTCCTTCTGGGAGCCCTCGAACCCGATACCATTGGTAATATCACCGATGAGCTGGACAGTGAGGCACAACAATAAAGCAAGGGGATGGTGCAAAAAGTGCAAAGTGCTTTTATTAAAATCAACAAACAAAAACCAAACAGTGTCCAAAGTGCAGTGCTTCAAAAATGTTTCAATAAATAAATAAATAAATAAATATTCCATTTCAAAATGAGTGAACTGATGAAGGTTAAAAACACAATAGAAAAAAATCCTTTAAAAACAATGAGGTTAAAAAAATGGCTGGAAGCCGTCCTTTTAAGACAGATCCCGGTGCCTTTCTACTGGTGACTCCCCTGCTTCTCCCATTCAGGCTATGCGCCAGGGGAGCCACCCTACCTGCAGCTGACCTTCTCTCTGCCTTCTGCTGCTGGTCTGTTCACCTTTCCGATCCCTGGCTCTGGTAGGCTTCACCATACCGTGACTTGGGCTCCCCAGTGACCAGGGTGCTCACGCTGGGGCTTTCACATCCTAAGTCTTGATTCCCGCTGCCTTCTCGGCCTTATGCAGTGAGCCATCCTCCTTCCAGTCACTCCCGCTCCTTACTAATGCTAAGCGGAAGGGACCACTACCAACTGCTCCCGGGGTGCTTGCAAAACACCCCACAAGGGCTCACTGTCCAGCTGCCTTTCTCTCTCAACTGAGAGCACATTCGCTCGCTCACGCACCAGCTTTCTCCTCCTTGCTTCCTTCCTTCTTCTTCTTCTAACCTCTGTTCATTCCCTTTTTTCTCTCTCTCCCCCTAGCCTCCTTGTGCTTGTATTATTTATCCAGGGGACATGGATCAGGTGTGGCAATCAGCAGCTCCCGGCATCAATTACGGATGCAGACGACTCCTCACCTGTGCACTTAAGCAAGGACCGCCCGCATCACGAATTCACCCGGGAACTTGCTCCGGTCACACTACCACAACCCCTTTTTAAACCACAAGTGCGGTGACTATTTATTTAAAAACTGGCCTATTTGACTTGAGCTGTGGACCCACTACACCACAGCCATTCCCTTTAAAAAGAAAAGTTTCCAGCGGAAACATCCATTTCTTGCTTAGATGACATAGCAACATGATGCCTGCACTAGGCAGCTGGAATCCTTACTGGGTGGGGTCCTACCAGAACTTGGTTGTTCACAATCATGCCTGAAGGGATCTTTCTTAGACAACCTCCAGGCCATATAATACAGTAACGGTCAGTCCAGAAAGCCAACCCGCTTGTAGTGTTATGTAGGCTTACAACAATGTGTCATTGAGGAATCTGAAGGTGAATGCTGTTGTTTGGTATTCTTTGTTCCAAAATTAATTCTGTATTGATTTAGTCAATTAAGTAGTATCAGGCTTAATGCATACTATTTACACAATCTCATCTTTTAAAAAATGAATAGAAGAGATATATTTCTACTAGTGGCACAGTAGCCCAGTAGACAGTGCTACCACCTCATGGCTCTGTTGTCCTGGGTTTACATGCAATATCCACTTGTGGTCCATGTGGAATGTGGATGTTCTTTCCATGTTTGTGTTTTTCTCTATGCACTTGGCGTTTCCTCTCACATTTTCCAAAGATAAGGGTGTGTATACAGTTAATGGATGGTTTCAAACTGGCCATATGCTGCACTGGTGTCCAAAGCAACATATATGGAACAGGAACATACATTTTGTAATGTGTCTCAATCTGCTACGGCTGTGACATAGCAGAATATAGCTGGCCCAGCTGACCGAAGACAAAAACTTGAAAACAATTATTAATGGCCACCACCATGTAATGTTTGAAGACCTGAATGGAATGGAGTTGAGAAGAATGTGGATGAGCCAACATGACATTCTTCATAGGGAACAGGTAAAATCCAAAGAGATGTTTATTCGAGTTTGCCAGAATTAAAGAACTAAGAATTAATCACTTGTTCAATGGTCTGATAAACACTCAAGCAGTTCATACATAATCCCACAGAAACCCATCATAAACACAGTTCTGTTAATTTATTTTAAAAAAGGTTTTATTTCACATAATCTATAAAACTCATACAAATGTTCAGTATAAATTAAACTTTCAGAGGCAAATTATCTGAGAAAAATATATAGCCAAGTTCATTTTATAAACATGTTTCCTTTTCTGGATAACAATCAGTTTCATAAATTAAATTGTCGCTGGTAAAAGATGCACCGTCGTCTTTCCTCAGAGATTCAGCTTCTGATCCACCTTTAGCTAATGTACTTTGGCTTCCCTCTCGGCACTGTTTTTTCAACAAGTTATATACGATGACACAGAAGAAATAAGAAAATGTTCGCAAACCTAATGTTAATCCCAGGTAGACAATTCTGAAAGAGCCAGAAAAACACAGAACCTTACAATACTGAACACAAAGAAATTCTAAGTTTAAGTTTCTCTGACATTTTTTGTTAAAACATGGAAATATTTAAAAATATTTAAAACCATCCATCCATCCATTATCTAAACCATAAAATATAAAATCCATACGAACTGCTGGCTGCCTGCACACAGGACTCTAAAAAGACAGAAATGAGGACATAATCATAAAACTCCGTTAAAAGCATTAATGTGGCCTTTTGTTTACAGTACATTACTGCTGTGGGGTTGGAGCCTCTCATTTTTATACCTAGTGTGCTTTATGCAAAAGCAAGAGAAAAGAGGGGATCTCCCTAATCCGACCACATGCCACAACGATAGAATCTTGGCTAAGACTGAGGTCTATGAGAGCAATAATTCCCCAGGCTGCTAGTGGGTTTAAGTTTCTGCTGAGGCTCCTGGAAACTACTGAATTTTAAAGATTCTGTTGGAGAACAGATGTAACACAGAAGTACTTTATGGTGGGCTGACAGGAGAAGTACCCATGGAAATAGACTTATGCACTCAGTTGCAGTACACCTGGGATAGGACCGTACTAGCTGCAGCTCAACAACAGACTACGTAGTATGGTACAAAGAGGAAATGATCCTTAGGTCTAATTGATGTTGCAGTGAACAACAGAACAAGATTAATGCTAAGTTTAACATATTAGGCAGCTACTCTTACTGTTAAATTTTGAACCACATCATTTGTATGAAAATGTGCTATACAAATAAATGTTGTTGTTTGTCTGATTGTCTGTTAATGGCAGAAACCCTACAATTAATGTCTTGCCCTTTCTAAATTAAACACTTGCAGCCACACGGTCCTCTCGAATTAAAGGGACAAAGCACAGGGAAAAAAGTATGTCCTGATGTAAAAATAAAAATAATTGCAATCGTTAAGCTGCATTATTGAAATGACTGATGCTATCATTATTGTAAATACTATTCACTTTGAGCGTCTTTAAAGGCCACGAGATCTGTGTATATAGAGCATATAGAAAGTAACAGCGATGAAAGGTAAACATAATAGAATCGTATGTGAAGCATAACTGTCTCTCTGCAACTCGTGGATGGATATTGTTCTACTATCAGGGTGATCTGGGTGCATGACATGGTATAAACTGGATTTTAGGATGTTGATATCGCCCCTAAGAAAATATTCCTTTCCCCGCTTCTCCACTCTGCACCCTTAACTGCAGACTGGATGGTCAGCGTCACTTCAGATTTCATCTGCTGTCACCGACTGACCTGTAGATTATGCCCTAGAAATTTCACTCCTACCTAAAAGTTGCTTTGTTGCAGCTACAGTCTCAATAGTACTACGATATTTCTGCTTCAGCAGTACTTCATGCTCTTCCACAAAATACACATACATGGTTACTTGTACCTTATATCACCGCTCCTCCATCCAATGTACAAGTGACTGCTGGCTTAAATTTCTGATGGAAACCACCTCCTGACTTAATTTATTTTTATCTGTGATGTTCATAGAGTGTAAATATAAGCGTGTCACACTGTGTGACCTGTAGAGGTCTCAATCAGGTAATGCTATGAATCACTTTTTTTCAAATGTAGATAAAACAAAAAAAAAAAGTTAATACTTGCCATTAGTTATGCACACAGGTTTTCCTAATAATTAAATAACTAAATTAATCCACAGTCACCAAAGTGAACAAAATACCAAGTAATTCCATTGCAGCAAAAACTTCACAGCTGAGGTTAACAGGCACTATATAATACACTAGCCATGTGCGCCCAACTACGTTGCGCGTGTTAAAGTTGTCTGTGATGGGCTCCCTGTTTAAACGCGGCTGCCAGCCGTGAACTGGGCCCTTCGTCGCATTATGATTTTTTATAAGGGAAGCAAAATTACAAAAGAAAACCCTTGGACATAGATTTGATAGGAACGGCCTACTCGGAATCACTGTCCGAATAGTAATTATGTGGTGGTGTAGGAGCATTTCTGCTTCTGTCCGTTCACAGTCCGTCTCGTTTTCACGACGCTATCGTTTCCTCTCACGATGCCTTCTCAACCTTTCTCCAATCTCGCAGGTTGCTTTGTGGCAATCCAAAGAGTAAGGCAATATACACGGAGCAATGGTTATAAAAGGGGGACACATAGGTATCCAGGCTCTTTAAAGCATAAATAGGAATCACTTCACTGACATGTGAGCAAGGCACGGTACAACTGTGAGACGCGCAGCACTCGTCAGCTACAATGTAACAATAATAATTTCCAGAACATGCTGTTACGTTGTCATTCATTTTACCCACTGTCTTTCTTTCATTCATATGTTACGTAGGCACGTACCTTTTATCTTCGGCAATCTCATTCTCTAACCAGGCCTCAGGAGCTAACCAGCGTAACACTGTCCACCACCGCTTTCGTTATTCTAGCACATTGTTGACATCCGTGAGTAACAACAATGTACTAAACTGGAAGGTGGTCTACACATGCGTGGAATTCGCGGACAAACAAAGATCAAGATCTAAGTGTAGATCTCTTTAGTTAATTTAAAGTACAACAATTTGTTTAGTTTGAATGTCTGTGTTTTGTGGTGTGACTGGAGTACTACAGTCTTCAGTAGTATAAGCCTGGAGGAGATTCTTAATGCAATGCATATGTTTTAGCTGTCTCTCTACTGCCATCTAGTGCTTCTTCTTCTAATTCATTTGCGGACAAACAAAGATCATGATCCAAATGAAGATTATATATAGCGATAGTCAGAGAGACCTTATTTCAGATCTGGTGTGCACTTGCAAAGGTATCTCCATGACACTATAAAGGAATATAGTATGGAGGAAACTAGTAGCATCTTTTAATGTGCACTGTCTGAACCGGTAGCTTAGTGATATTTTAGAGACACTGAGTCTTTTTACTGAAGATTAATGGTTAAATGTATGTTGGTCCATATTTTTCTGTTTCTTATATTACACAACATAAATATTTCCATGCATCACTTTTTCTGTAGCATTGTGTTAAATATATTGGATTCTGTATCATGCTATACTTAGGTACAAATATAAATATAAAAAAATAGTTTTGATATTTTGTAATGGCATATTTGCGCTTTTTAATGTCTGTAACAGTCTGTCTGATGCATGCAGAATTTATTTTGTAACATTACCTACTGCAATATGTAAGTTAAACCTACTCACGAGGTGGTCAAAGTTAGTACATAACTTTGTTCCTCATCTCCGATTCCACAAAGCACACAGCAACTATGTATTTTTTAGCTGCTAGTTTGCAGCTTTGAGACAAACTGCAATGACTCTAGTCCCCAAAGTTAGTCTTGTTACTGCATGTACGTACTAAGATCAGACCAGCACGGGATCAACCTGAGCTCAGAGCACACCAACACTGACGTATGTGGTCCCCCACTTTCTCAACCAGATAAGTTCTGAGTTGAGAGACGTGTAGTGGCAAGGGTTCATCTGACTAGGAAACCATTGTATTAAAAATGTGTATACCTTGGAGGTAAGAAGGAGTGCATATGTTTTATAATAAAGCAGTCAGCCAAGCCTTTGTTATTTTGCTGTTTGTCTTCCGATATTGACTGTGTTATTCTTTAACAAATAGTCACTGCTCATAAATAAATTTATTTGCTTTAAACATCTTACAACAAGGTGTTTTGCTAACTTCATCTCAAATTACTAATTCAAACCAGACTTTAGAACAATGACATTTACTTCCACTCTTTTGCAGTTCATTTTACTGGCCACCATCTTTTTGTGTCTTTTATTCATGGATGTGACCTTATTGTTGATAGCATTGCTGGTCACGTAAACATGGCATGTAATGTCATTATGCTATAGCTATTTAAGATCCACACAGCTGTATGCATCCTAGCTTTTAAAATATTTTGATAGAAAGCGCAGTTTCTCGAAAAACTTTACTTATAGAAGATAATTTTTACTTAATGTCATTGATCACTTACTTGGCCCTCTTTTGAAATAATAGTGTTTTGTATTTAAGGACTGTTGCATTTAGACCACTCCCTGGCCTCTTTTATATTTTCTTTAAAGGAAGCTATCATCTCATGGTGTTTGCCCTCCCTCTACAAAAAATTACAGGGCAGCTTCTATAGCTTCAGATAGATCAAAAAACTATGCCAAACAAGCTCAATGACCTGACAGTAACAATTTACCAGCTGGTTATAGAGAACAGTGTTTTTCAGCAAAAATTATATTTTCTTTTTGCACCTGACTATTACAGCAATACTTGAACCCCATATCCCCTACTTAGATTATTTCTTGTAGAAGCCTAGTAATTTCTGGGGTTTTTCAAAACAATGTAAATTTAACTTTGGCCAACGGTCTAATACTTAATGTCAGAGTTAGAGCAAATACAGTGTTTATAATTTCTCCTTTAATGGGGAAACAGCTATAGCCGTTTATGATTCTGGGTATCTTTGTTGCTCCAACCTGGATGACTTTATAATAGATTTAAACCAAGATTTGATTAACAAAGTGGGGAGACTTAAAGCAAGAGAATTATGGGATAACCATATTTGTAGTGTCTAAGACATCATTTGAAACTAAAGGATTTCCTCTGCCTATGGAGATGGAATGCACAGATGGAGTTGGCAGGATGGGTGGATGCTCTCAATTCCAAACCAAGAATATATTTTTTTTAATTGATGATAAGGATTAATAGGAAATTTCAACAATTCCTCATTGACTCACATACTGCTGAGAATTTTATGACTTCAGGTATTTTTTTTAATACCAATAAGATTAAAACTGAAAATGTATTTCGCTGATAGAGGGCCAATTGGAATGCCTGTTGTTAAATATTATACAAGTTACCCTTCAGTGATGAAGTGTTTGTTTTGAATTGCTAGTCTGCAAGGTGATTTGTTTGGCTACTGCAGCATAACCCTTGTGTCAATTTGACAATCAAAGAAATTAACTTTTAGGGTCCTCAATGTTTGCATAATTGTCTGAAGAACTTGTCATGTGAATATAAATCATTTATGGATGCATTTAGCAACAGAAAATTCTTTTGAAGTACCACTCCATTGATCATGTGACCATGCAATTGATCTTCTGCTAGATTCACTTTTTCCAAAAGGGAAAGTCTATGCCTTATTTAAACCTGAGGCCCATGCCAATAATATATAAAAAAACAAGCTAATCAATTAGCAAGGTAGACCTGTCAAAGTTGTTTTTTCTTTGTACAGAAAAAGACAGATCTTTGCATCTCTATATTGATTATTGTAAAATAAACAAAATAATCATAAAGAATAATTATCTACTTCTTCTTATTTTTTTCCTTGTAAGATTAGTTCACTGTATCCACTATATTCACCAAACTGAATTTATATAATTTAATATGAATATGAGGGCAGGACTGTATTAATCTATGAGTAAAAATGAGAGTAGAACTGCGTTTAATGGAATAAAAAATCATGACAGAAAACACAAAGAGATACAAGTTGAGACATTGTCAAGGAACAAGGTAATGGTCAGAATTGATCCAAAAAGCAGATTAGCAAGATCACAAAAATCAAACCCAAACATGTAATACATTTGTGAACTACATCTCTTAGAATCAATAATATACTGGATCCCCATCAATTTCCAGAAAAAGAACTGGTTTCAAACAAAACCTGAAATGTTGAGTGAATTATGAAAGAACTTGGAAGAGCCAGTTTATAGGAATCTAGTTCCATCTTTTTAGCAACAATATCTGAACCAACAAACTGAGGACCTAATTTCCTGGATGGAACCCTCAAAAGACTTTCTGCCCAATTTTGTAATTAAGGGGAAATACCCTTTTATTTCTCCACAAAATTCTTTATACATAGATTCATCCTGACCAAACTCATAATGATCTTGAGATTATTTACATATTATGTAATAGTGGGAATTGAGGAGTTGGTATTCACATTCACTGACATTTTAAACTCGTAAAAAAATTCACAAGAAAACATCCCTAGTGCAGAAGTTTTCTAAACATTTCTTGAAAATTCAGTTAACAGTAATAAATAATATCAGTAAGTCTTCCAAGATTTATATTCTTTCAAATCCTGATTAACTCCCACTGTCTGCCTGTTGCTCTACGGATGATATTCTGAAAGGATGTTTAATTGTATAACAAAATTTGTACAAAAGTATTGCCAAAATGTGGAAATAAATGTGGTCCATGATTGGAAATGATTGTCTTTGAACACCCATGTAATCTAACAAGTTCTTTAATAAAAATATTAATACATTTTTTCACAGACAGCAATTTTCATAAACTTACAGAGTGAATGCTTTTTGAAAAACAATCTGCAGTAACTAATATTGTTGTATAACCTCTAGAGTGTTATGAATCTTATTGTTTATCTTCCTGAGGTCTTGTTTGTAACATAAAATAGGGGCTTTAACAAATATCTTTTTGAGGGTTGTAGCGTGCGGCTGGGGCCCTTGCCTGGCCAGGATGCCTCCACCCTGGGAGGACCGGGGGAGCAAGCATGATGAGAGCTTTACCTTCCCCGGGACACTAGATGGCAACCCCCCTGGGTTGCAGCGGTGCCTTGGACTCCCGCAGGTCTTCATGGGAGTTGGAGTTTGGTGCCACACCCGGAAGTGCTGCCAGAAATGAGTCATCAAGCACCTGGAGCACTTCTGTGTGGGCTATAGAAGAAGCCAGCAGCCACTACTCGGGAGCCAGAGTCAGGAGGAGGAAGACGAAGCTTGAACGGAGTAGTGGAGGAGAAAAGGAAAAGAATTGGTTTGTGCTTGTGGAAACGGTGAGGACGTTTTCCACGAGTGCCTCCTGTGTCTGTCTGTGTTGGGTTGGGTGGCTGGCATGCCCCCTAGTGGTTCTCTCACAGGGCGTTAATGATTTTTGAACCTTAGTATCCACAAAAATGTTTATCTTAGCTAAGAGTGTTATAGGAGCTATTATAGAACTAAAATATTTGAAAAAATCTCATATTGTAGTTTGCAAATCTCTGTGACTGTCTGGGTCAGTTCCACACTCCATGTAACACTTTTAAAACCACTTGAGTCCCTGAGCGTACAGGCTCCAGATGGGTGCAGGTGCATGTGTTAACATGCATGTGCTACTCTGAGGGTGACTGGAATGCTTGGCTGATCACGGATTCACATCCAAATGTTAACAGGTTGGTCAGGTGCTTCATTCACATCTCAGAGCAGTTGGAGGACAGAACCTGCACCCAATCGGTACTATAAAGGGAGAATTGGCACTCCAGCCACTATAAAAAACCTCACACTGTTCCGTTCCATCTGAACTAGTGTGGTGCTGAGGTGTCACCCATTGCATGGCTGCACTTGGGTCCTAATCTAGATCCTGAGTTGGTTAGTCATGTGGTGGGTGCGGCAATGCGCTGTATCAGTGCATGCTCCTAACCTCTCTCTCTCTCTCTGTGCTAACCCAGATCTTTGTAGACACGGAACACACATGAAATGCATGTATTCCAAATCTATACTAATAAAAGGCAAAGCCCTCACTGACTGACTCACTCACTCACTGACTCACTCATCACTAATTCTCCAACTTCCCGTGTAGGTGGAAGGCTGAAATTTGGCAGGCTCATTCCTTACAGCTTACTTACAAAAGTCAAATTCTATGCATAACGGTCATAACTGGAACCTACTTTCTTCCATATACTGTATACGGCCATAGCCTACAGTTGGTCGCTGTGTGAGGCGGAGTTGTGCCTGCCCATATAAGGCCTTCCGTCAGCAGCTATCCAATAGACACGCTGCCGCGAAATATTCGCGGGTGAAGGACTGTGCTTAAAATTGAGAAGGCAGCAAAAAAATATGAAGCGAGTGACGCATACAAGCATATTCATAAGTGCAGCTACTGCGGAAACAAAGCACGGTGTACACCTTAAGTTTAAATTAAGTTCATAGACAGGCTGCCGCTGGCGTTTGTCATGCCTAAGACGAATACAATATTTGCGAGATACAAGTTTAATGACAGGACGCAGGGTATAAACGAGACTTTTCATCACTTTGTAATGGAGTTAAAATTGCTGGTGAAGGACTGTGTTTATGCAAACTAAGATGAGATGGTCAGGGATAGAATAGTGTTTGGCACAAACTCAGCAAAAGTGCGACAGAAACTTTTAAGTGGTGGGTCTGAGCTAACATTACATAAAGCCGTGGACATCGCGAGATCGCACGAGATAGCACAAGCACAGCTGAGAAGCTTCGATGCATGTACTCCAAGCGGCTCATGTGAACTGACTTTGCAGGACTGGGAAAGGTAAACCCGTGCATGCAGTGTGTGATGTCTCAGACTCACTACTTCTCCACTACGAAGCGCAGGTATCTGAGCTACCATTAAATAAAGCCGTGGACATCGCGAGATCGCACGAGATAGCACAAGCACAGCTGAGAAGCTTCGATGCATGTACTTCGAGCGGCTCACGTGAACTGACTTTGCAGGACTGGGAAAGGTAAACCCGTGCATGCAGTGTGTGATGTCTCAGACACACTACTTCTCCGGTGCGAAGCGTGGTTATTTTGCTAGTAACAATATATTTAATTATTTAACTTATACAACTCCAGACACCCCACACGCAGATAAGGAGCCTTGGCTTGAGCTGGGAGAACCTTTTGCCCGAGCTGAGCTCTGTCAACACGGGGGATGGGACAGCAGGCTGCTTGCTGCTTCTGCTGATCGAGGCATTTACAAAACAAAAGACACTGATGAAGAGGTGTGAAGGGATTTAAGCTGGGCTCGGATTACGTGTTTTTTCGTTGGCTTCAGGAATTCTAGTGTTAAAGGTTGGTTATGCCTGTCAGAAGGTGTTCTCTGGCCCCAGGATCCCTTTTCGGAGTAAGCAGAAGAGATGTCAGTTTTTAGAGGGACATGCTGTGTCTCACTTGTCTTTAGAAGAATACTGCTTTGGAGACTATTAACCTTGTTTTTATTAGATTTATTTATTGAACATTTTGACCTCCACTTTGCACATTTTATGGATTATTTATTTATTTATGGACGAACTGAGGCACTGTGCATTGGGCACTGTTTCTTCTTTGAAAAATAAAGGCACAAAGCAGTTGCATCACCTCTTGCTGACTTTGTGTGTTCTCATTTGCCCAGCTGATCCTCAGGTACATTACAGTTCTGGGTCCAATCAACCATGGAGCAAGGAGCTGACCTGGTCCAGCACAGTCCCATGAAACTCTGAACCTGTATGTCGGAATTAGGCTCTATTCATTTTTGAAAGCTTTTACCTTAATTTCATCCAACTTACTTCTAGTTGTAAAATTTGATATCCTAAAATCAATGTCAATTTATTTATAAAGCACGTTTAAAACAACATCAGTAATGCTGTAACCAAAGTGCTTTACATTAAATCATACAATGAACACAAATAAAATAAAAAGAAATAAATAGAAATAAAGTACAATAAAACAAAATGCAGCAAGCATTGAGTTAAAGAAAAACTAAGAAGATGACTAAGAGTAGGGAAACCATAAGTATCAGTGAAGGTCACTGAAAGCCAGAGAACATAAATGAGTCTTCAATGTAGTTTTAAACAGTTCAATTGAAGGTGACTCCTTAACACTAGAATTACCAGAGCCTACGAAAAAACTTGTTGATCCGTCCCACCTTAAATCGCTTCGCACCTCTCCATCAGCGTCTTAATTGTCTCGTAAATGTGTTGATAAGCAGCAAACAGCAAGCAGCCTGCTATCACATCCTCCACCGGCGCACAGTTTTCTCATCTCAAGTCTTTTTACCTGTGTGTCAGTTGCTTTGAGTTGTATAGAGTGAGAAGTCAAGCAAAATGACACCTTTTATAAATACTATATTGTTATTTGGAACACATGCATTTCATGTGTGTTCCATGTCTACAACAATCTATGTACAGTAAACACATCATTAAAACAGAAACATTTTCCATGTTTTAGTAATAATTGACAAAATGTAGACATGAAGTGTATAATGTGTGGAGCCTGATTTCCAAAGATCAAATAAACACTTTCACAAAAGGTTCAAGGACGATAAAACAGCGTCCGTGGCGTAGCGGTAAGATTTGCCGACTTGGAATCAACAGTCCCTGGTTCGATCCATACTGTCTCCTGTATTTGCTGTTTTCAGTAGTGAGCTGCTCTTATTGTTAATATTATACAGTACACACATACATTTGGTTTTCATCTGTAACAGACCGTATACATTTATAATACTGTACTTGTAAAAGTTACCTTTTTTTCTCTCACTTTTATTCTCTCAGTCACGATCACCATACATACACCGCCCTAGGGATCTGACGCTTTTAGTTTTTATTTGAAACTGGGAATAACTATAGATGCGAATAGTGTTTTGAGGCAATAGAACTGGACATTCTCTGATGTGGAGGGATAAAAGCTGACACACAAATGCTGGTGAATCTGCCTTCTTCTTATCTCTTATCTTTATTCAGAGTTCCTGCTGCACTGAATAAGCTCACGCCTTCTGGTGCACGATGTCGACGCAGCACGGAGAAAAAAAAGAAAGAGACAAATATATGGGACATTGGGTATAAAATTAATCAGAAACATCATTGCATTAATGCAATATTATTTGAAAATGAACAGCGTCAGATCGGGTGTGAATTTACGCTGGCGCTATTACTTAGAGTCAGATCAGGAGAGGCGGGGGGTTGTTAGAGCGTGACCGTGATTGAAAGAATAAAACTGGAGCTTAGTCAGTGCAGCCCCCCAGTTTTATTGTCTGACTCACATTCAAGCTTCCAGACACACACCCCCCTTTCTGATCTGACGCCGTTTTCAGATAAAGACGTGGCACAAACTTGTTGTGTTACACCCCCTCTTTATTTGAAAACAGTGTCAGATCTTGTGCGCGAACGAGACTGGGAAAACTGTGGACGTGGATGTGAGTGTTGTGCATGGCTGAGAATGACTGTGGATGTGAATTTTTTTATTCAGCTTTATTCTTGAGTGTTCCTGCTCACGCTGAATTAGCATGCGCCTTCTGATCCATGATGTCAAAGCCGTACTGACAAAAAAGAGAGACTTAGGTATATATGACATTAGAGAATTCCCTGTAAAACAGCGTCAGATTGGGGGATGGGGGGGGGCAGAAAGGTGTTGTGGGAGTGTGAACGTGAGTGAGAATAAAACTAAAAAAAGACGCTAACTTTGACAAGTACTATACATACAGCGGCTGTTATAGATGCAAATAAAATGTATGCTTTTATTGTATAATATTAACAATAAGAGCAGCTCTCTACTCAAAACGGTAAACTTGAGAAGCTGCCAGCATCCATCCCAGAAGCTGTTGATTGGGAATCAGCAGTTCTTAGCATTGCACCACGCAAGTTGTCATATCAATCGCCTACCGTAACCTGCTTTCTTTTTTCTTCATTTATATTTTTGAATAAAAGTGCACTTGTTTTGTTCTACCTGTACCTTTTGTGAAAGTGTTTATTTCATATTTGTATTTCAGGCTTCACACATTATACAGACACGTCATGATTACATCTGCATGAAGGCATGCAAATGAATATTATGTTGCAATAGTGCAACAACGTTTTCCAAAATATACAATACAGGTCATAAAATGAATTATTCCAAATGTTATCCTTCCATCCCGTGAGTGCTACGCAGGCGCGGAGTTTCACACACGCCCCGTCCATTTTGCAATGCACGATGGGATTTGTAGTTTCATTTTTCCAGGTAAAAGATGATTTTCTACTCCAGACTGTGCGAGTAGCAATGAGTTTCACACACGCCCCGTCCATTTTGCAATGCACAATGAGATTTGTAGTTACGTTTTTCCAGGTAAAAGATGATTTTCTACTCCAGACTGTGCAATATCTTCTTGTTTCTTACTATATAAAAGCGGTCGGGATTGTACTTCCATCCCCATCGTTCCCTTGCTTTTGTGCGCGATGCGCTGGAAAAATAGACAAAATTATGTCTCTGGAAATAATTAATGTTGATGGAGTACAAATGCCTCACCGCGTAGTAAATATCAGGGGGGTTCAAAAGGGCGACCTCAATATAGAAAAAAAGTTAAAATTTCATCACAAAAATAACAGAAACTACGAGTATTAAAGTAATACCACTCAAATGCAATATAACCAAATTAATGAGTTTGTATAAAATATCAAATTGATCTACATATTGAATTGCCTTAAGAAGTGGTCAACTTAAAAGTCGGTCGCCTTAAAAGGCGGGTCAGCCTAGTATATACCTAAGTCTCTCTTTTTTGTCAGCGCGTCTTTGACATCATGGATTAAAAGGTGCATACTAATTCAGAGTGAGCAGGAGCACTCAAGAATAAAACTGAATAAAAACAAATTGACATCCACAGCCATTCTCAGTCACGCACACCACTCACATCCACATCCACAGTTTTCCCAGTCCCAGTCTCGTTAGCGCACAAGATCTGACGCTGTTTTCAAATAAAGAGGGGGTGTAACAAAATAAGTTTGTTTGTTATACCACGTCTTTATCTGAAAACGGCATCAGATCCAGGGGGTGTGTGGGAGCTTAATCGTGAGTAAGAGAATAAAACTGAAAAAAAACCCCACTAACTTTAACTAAATTTACAGATGCAAATCAAATGTATGCTTTTATTGTATGATATTAACAATAAGAGCAGCTCACTACTGAAAATGGTAAATTTGGGAAGCAGCTGAAATTGAAACAGCGACCTCTTGATTGGAAGGCAGCAGTTCTTAGCATTGCACCACACAAGCTGTCGTATCAACCGCCTACTGTAACCTGCTTTCTTTTTTTTTCGGTTAAATACTTGAATAAAAGTGCACTTGTTTTGTTATACTTGTACCTTTTGTGAAAGTGTTTATTTCATATTTGTATTTCAGGCTTCACACATTATACATTTCATGTCTAAATTTTTTCAATTATTACTAAAACATGAAAAATATTTCTGTGTTAACTACGTTTTACATAGATTGTTGTTGAAACGGAACACACATGAAATGTATGTATTCCAAATGATGATGTACTATTTTACACTATAAAGTTCCAACACTTCACTCGAAGATAAACACTGAGCACTGAGAAACTTCTTTGCGAAATGAACTGCAGCGGTGGGCTGGAGGATGGGATACCAGGCTGCTTGCTGTTAATCGACACATTTACAGGACAAAACACTCTGACGGAGAGGTGAGAATGGATTTAAGGAGGGCCGGATTTACGAGCTTTCTTGTAGGCTGTGGTAATTCTAGTGTTACTGTAATGAGTTAAACGAGGCACAGCAGCTGGAAAAGCCCTGCCCCCCTTAGTTTTACACTTAATGCAAGGGAGCATATGAGACAACTGGTGTAAAACACACAATTCAGATAAACAGGCAGGAGCATACCCATGTAATGATTTAAATACTAGCAACAAAATTTTTAAATCAATTCTCAAACTAACAGACAGCCTGTGTAAAGGAGCTAATATTGGAGAAACAGAACCAAACTCTCTTGCCCCAACTAGAAAATGTGCAGCATTCTGAACAAACTACAACCTACATATCAGGGATTTGCTGATTCCAGAATACAACGAATTGAAGTAATCAAGCTGAGAAAAGATAAAAGCATAAGTAGCTTTCTCAAGATCCCTAGAAGATACAAAAGGTTTGACCTTAGTTAAAAGACAGAGGTTACTGTCAAAAATGACACCAAGATTACAGGTTTGCAAAAGTCAGCAAAAGAGACAAGAAGTTCAACACCAATTTGAGCTTTGGCTGAAGGACCAGCCATCAGCACTTTCATTTTATTTTGATTGAGATCAAGAAAATTGTCAGTAATCCAGGATCTTAGTTCAAAAAGAATTAATTAATTAATTAATTAAATAATTAATTAATTAATTAATTAATTAATTGCAGAGTTACACACAGGAATATAAACCTGTGTATCATCAGCAAAACAGTGAAAAGAAATATTAAATTTCCTGCACATATCTCCTATAGGATGAAGATATATAGTAAATAAAATAGGACCCACAAGAGATCCCTGAGGAACACCACATTTAACAGGAGCAACAGACAAGAAAGAGGAATTGAAAGACACTGAAGACCCTGACCCTGAACCAGTCAAGAGCAGGCCCTTTAAGCCCAACAATCAAAAATCAAAACAGTATTTTGGTAAAATTTACACTTTTCTAGTTTTTTATACATCCTGTGACATAACAGTACTTTGAACTTAGCAAAGATGGGTTTCTTGGTCTTTGGAAAGATTGCCGTCCATATATACTAAAATGTACACTCCAAGGAGATCTGTAAAGATACTACTCACGAATGTCTAAAAAACTATAGGAGAATTGGCCAAAGCATAAGAGATTAACTCAACAACAGGTCATTACAAATATTTAGTTTATAACTAATTGTCATTCCTAATAAGATTATATATATACTACTTAAATCTAATTTGGCAAAAACAGTGACACCTGGGATTTTATCAAGTAACAAAGAAAAGAAGGGAAGTGGATAACTATTTGTGATTCAAATTTTCACTAATATAATATTCCATTCCATTAGGTAATTGGACACCTGGCAGTAAACTGAATGAACAATCACAAGATCAGTGAGGTTGTAAATGTTTAGACAATTGTTTATTAAACAAATCAAAAAATTATGATAGTGGGTGGAAAGAAGTTCTTTAGTACTGCAAAATGCCATGTATATAGGACAATCCTGAATATTACAAGTTTAACTTATAGGCTTCCAAGATTTTCTCAGTTAACCTAATTCAAACTTGGTTTATGATTATAGCCAAGGGAGTCCCAGAATTACAATGTTCAGTTGGGCTTGTTTCATCTTAAGATCAAACATCTTTATTGGTTCAAGCTTTTGTAATGGTCTCTAAATAAAAAAAAGACACTGTATGAATGTCAGAAAAATGTCAACGCACATTATAATAACTGTTCAGTGATATGAATTATTATATGTGCGGCTCATTATTTAACTGGTTTGGCTTCAGTTCCCTGCTTGATCAAGTTTTTCTGAAATGATGCATACACATGGGTCAGAGTTGCCATAAGTAAATACATGCTTCCCTGTCAGGTTTTTTTTGCATAAATCCTGATGTTTGCATTGGAAGATATGTACACACATTTAAGGCCTCTTTTGTGCATATGCAAATATTATAAATGAGGCTCCAGGTCAGGGTCTCAGCTTTTTGAGACTCTCCCAACATAGCTGCCTCAGAGCGCTGATGTGATCTGGCTCATCCTTTGCATGAACAGTTTTTTGGGTTCAGTGGCAACTTGATCTGCTGCACTTTTCCCAAGCTCCATGAGCCCAAAGTACCTGCACAGGTAGCAGTCTCTCAGCTGTCTAATGCAATGCCTAAACCCACCCCATCACTACCCAATGCAGCAAATGACACTAAAGAGCTCAGGTCTCAGGAACACACTCTCAAGCCACTCCTCTGAAGAGCCAAATAAGTCTGTTATTGAGCATCACTGCATTTTCCACTTTGCTAAATTGGATGGTAGATTTTCACTTCATTCTGCTCCTGACCTGCGGTGGGTTGGCACCCTGCCTGGGATTGGATTCCTGCCTTGTGCCCTGTGTTGGCTGGGATTGGCTCCAGCAGACCCCCGTGACCCTGTGTTCAGATTCAGCGGGTTGGAAAATGGATGGATGGATGCTCCTGACACCAATGTAGCACTGGCGGCGAGTGCCAGAATGGAAACTTTGCACTTTACATGGATCTTTTTGGTGTCACACCGTCTTTAAAAGGCCCGCTTGCTGTGACACCTCTGCCTCTTGTGATGTTATATTAGCTTATCCAATGGGTAACTCATCCTGGGCTGATGCAGCTTGTGAACACCATTACAATATTAAGAATCGTGAATGTCACTTCCAGTACAATAAATTGAAAAAGTGCTAAATGTCAGCTTGTTCAAAACAGGTCCACTTACCTAATCATACTTTATGCTTGTCTGTGTGTTAGGGGGACGAAAGTATTATTTGCAAATTTTCACATGTGAATGTGAAGGTTTACTTGTATTTGTAAATGCATACATCATTCTGATCTTTAACTATAAATCTGAACTGTACTATATTTACAAAATCTAACAACAAAAGATTCTTTTTTGTTATACTATGCTTAAAGTGATTACAAACCTACATAGTAAAAGAAATTCAGGGGAAAAAACAGTAATGCAATGCAAATAATTTTGTTAATACGCTTAAATATTGTAACAAATTATAAAAATAGCAAATATTACCTATAGGTATTGGTATCATATATGCGGCATGCACCACGGCCTCCACATTTTTTGCTGCCCCACTTCAAGCAGGTGGCATCTATAAGTGCTCCAAAATATATTGGTGCTGGAATTCCCGCTACAAAATAAACCACGAAAGATGGTCAATTATAGTTGACTACATAGAAACACATTTTTGACAACTTTATTAAAAAGTGCATTATGAGGGTAAGTAAAGTTTAAGAAGAGGGTGGGACTGGATTTTTGGATATGTAGTACTCTGAGGAGTTTCACAGAATTAATACAATTGTGATCAAGTAAATGTAGCCATCATGCACCTGTTCATCCACTGGCATTCACTGATTTCACTTATTGTTGATTTCCACTCTTTTAAAATAAGACAAAGCTTCTCAAGTTTAGCAATCATTAAGAGTGTGTCAGTCTGACCTGTTTAAACAAACTGTGGTTCCAGGACTCATTATCACAGTAGTTGTTGCATCTTTAGATTATTATTTTTAACTTTGGTCAGTTTGCTCTCCTGCCTAACCAAGTGAATAGTGATATACACTGTGGTTCTGGTGGCTGGTGACTCTTACTTGGATGTGAACAGGTTAGTGTCTTTAGCAAACACTTTGAGAAACATTAAAATGAATTTCTACAGTGTAAAGAAAAAAAATTAGGTAGAAAGTGGCATGCATTATTAACAGTCACTACTGTATAGGTCACAAAGTTAAAAGATGCATAACCGAAAAGAATCAGAATTTTTTTTATTAACGTCAGACATAGTGATTTACTCTTCTGATTTACTAACTTCAGTTACTGAGTGTACTAAAGAAGTGCACTAAAGAATTCTTCATGCAACAGTTTATACAAAGGTGTGCATATTGAGATTTGGGGAAAAGTTTTGGCTTGAAATGGACAAAGCAAGAAAAGGCCAGGAGATATAAAAGTAAGTGACAGGTAAAAGAAAAGTAACAAAAATTACTATGTAAGACAAAACCAGGAGGTTAAAACAATTATGGTATCAAAGTCAAAAGAAGAGGATTGTACATAATTAAAGAATCCAAAAATTTAAACATATTGCAATGTATGCTGGTATTTTTTTAGGCAGAGTAAGATCATGTGACTTTCATGTCATGTGATTAGCAACTGCTCCCTAAAAACCGTAAATAAATGGCAGTGTCCATGCCACTTTCAAAATTTTGACACAAGAAATAGTAACATTATAAAATAATTTGAAATACAAAAATGAAACAAAGAAATTATTAAGAACTAGCAAAATACCCGCGCTTCGCAGCGGAGAAGTAGTGTGTTAAAGAAGTAATGAAAAAGAAAAGGAAACATTTTAAAAATAACGTAACATGATTGTGAATGTAATTGTTTTGTCACTGTTATGAGTGTTGCTGTCATATATATATACACACACACACACACACATATATATACATATACACATATACATATATACACATATATATACACATATCTACATATATATATATCTACATAGGTATACACATATATATATATATATATATATACACACACACACACATACATACATACATATTATATATATATATATATATATATATATATATATATATATATATATATTGTCACGCACGCGCAAGTAGGAGACCGCGGACGGATCTGAACACACCTGGAAAGGTATTCGCTGGCAGGGAATGGCGGGGTACTAACTTTCTACCTCTTGTTTCTTACAGGAAAAAAGACGCTCCTCCGCCATAAGCCAGCTTTGACCGCAGTATGGTACTTCCGCCCTTCCTCCGCCATCTTGCCCTGACGTCATCACTCCCATCCTCCCTCACGGCTCCTTCCCAGCATTCCTCCACTTCCGGATCCTCCCTAATAAAATGGCCGCTGACGCCATGCTTGGCGTCGCGTGTATGAACTGTATTTTTGTTTGTATATTTTGACCAATTTTTTTCATATTGTGGAGCGTCGACAATATACGGGGCCGAAAAACCCCAAACCTTTATGTTGTCTTCTGCTGAATCTTTTACAATATATATATATATATATATATATATAAATACACATACATATACACATAGATATATAGACATATATATACACACATATATATACACATACATATACATACACATATATACATACACATATATATACATATATACATATATACACATACATATGCACATATATATACACATATATATACATATATACATATATATACACACATATATATATATATACATATACATATATATCTATACTAATAAACGGCAAAGCCCTCACTCACTCACTCACTCACTCACTCACTCACTCACTCACTGACTGACTGACTCATCACTAATTCTCCAACTTCCCGTGTAGGTAGAAGGCTGAAATTTGGCAGGCTTATTCCATACAGCTTCCTTACAAAAGTTGGGCAGGTTTCATTTCGAAATTCTACGCGTAATGGTCATAACTGGAAGCTGTTTTTCTCCATTTACTGTAATGGAGTTCAGCTGGAGGGGCGGAGTTCGTATGACATCATCACGCCTCTCACGTAATCACGCATTACGTAGAAAGCCAGGAAGAGCTACAAAACGCGCTTTAGAAAACATGCATTATATAATTAAGAAGGCAGCGAAACAATTAGAAGCGAGCGAGTGACATATAAAGCCATATTCAGCAGCTCACGTGAACTGACGCAGTGCGCAGTTCCAAAGAGTGCTGAACAAAAACTGAATTACACTGCTACGCTCAAATAGATAAACCACACGCCGTGGCGCGATACTAAATCATTCGACTGTAGCGCCCACGTCCGAGGTTCGATTCCCGAGAGGGGATGCACTAAGTATGTACGCGCGCTTCTCGATTTATTTTAACCTCGCATCCCCTTAATTTGAGACGTATGAAAACGCATGCGGTTAACGCAGAAAGACAGATCACCTATTCACCTATTGAAGCTTCATGAATAATGGATACTTTATTCGCGATCAATGATTGTTTTGGTAAAGCCATACTCAGTGTATTCATTAGATGAACGGTAAAAAAGTAAGAGCGAGGGGACGGTAACTTACTGAAGCACACAAGCAAAACCACAATAGCACGCGGGCTCGATGTACTGACTTGCGCGATCACATTCCAAAAAATATTTCTTTTCAAGTTCTATTTAGTCCATATGAGTCAAACTCAAGGCCCACGGGCCACATCCGGCCCGGCGTGTAATTATATCCGGCCCGCGAGATCATTTTATATACTGTATTATTGTTATTAATGGCCCGGGTATATGAAGCGCTGGTAACACAATAAACTACAGATCCCATAATGCAGCGCTTCAGCTGCCTTGCCGAACACTTAACACGTTAATCAAGTCTAGCTTATGATACTGTAAATTATTGCGAAGCTAGCCCACACGATGCCGAAGAGAAAAGTTGATTCTGAAAATAGAGCCTTTAAAAACCGATGGGAGGCCGAGTATATGTTTACTGACATTGCCGGTAAACCCGTGTGTCTCATTTGTGGAACGTGTGTACAAAAACTGGGGTCTCCTTCCCAGCAAAAGTCGAGCAGCCGGCGCGCTTCTGCCTTAAATCAAAGTGAGCACTTTTAATTTTTTTCATCCTCCCCCTGAGCTATAGCCCAGAAAATTGCAAACACGGGACCCCTTTTCTACACCACGGCAAAATAATATTAAAGCGATTCACACTTTCTTTTGCACGTATACGATTATAAAGTCCTCAGCTCGGATTATGAAGACACGCACACGAGTGAAGGACTGACAGTGCCATCACAGCCGATTAATGGCAGAGACGTCTCACCAGTCTACACAAGACCCACCGCGACTGTCCCCAAAAGGCGATCATAACGTCACCGAACACATCTCTCTATACTATATAAAAGAAAAATGCAACTTTCCTTTCTTTACACCTTTTTTCATTTTATCCCAAACCAAAGCCTTTCTCTCTTAACACTGCAGAGGACACAAAACAATTTTTCTTTAATTACTGGTAATACCGTTAAGGCACATTACCAGAGGCAGAAATTTGAACGTTCACATAGAAAATGTAATTTCTATACCACAGCCGTCGTGTAGCGCCTTTCAAAAGGGATCAACTACCGAGAGATGATCCATATACATTTTAGCTGCTGTTAGTACTACTTACCTGTTCTGTTATACCGTCTTTAAAATGTAGTTTACCCGCAACCACTCGAGTAGTGCTTAATGTACCTGTACTTCTTAAAACGTTAATGTTTTACTGTTTAATAACTAATAGACTATATTTTATTATTTTTCCCTTGCACTCAGTGACCAAAGCTATACACACACATATAGACACATACATATATATACACATATATATACCTGTGTGTATGTTTGTATGTATGTGTATATATATATATATATACACACACACCTATCTACATTTTATATATATATATATATATATATATATACACACACACACACACATATATATATAATTTGTGTGTGTGTATGTATGTGTGTGTGTGTATGTATGATGTAGATAGATATATATATATATATGTGTATATGTAGATATCTAATGTATATACATATGTATATATTTATATAGATATGAAGATATGAAGATATATATATATATATATATATATAGACTCAAAACCATTATGACGGCAGCAATCCAAGCTGTGAGAAAACAGTAAAAAGGAGGCGTGTCAGATGTCGTGGTACATTTTCTAATGCAGCTAGACGAAAACAACTTTGTGACGCTGCCGCCAAATACACAAAACAATTACTTTCACAATCATGTTACATTATTTTTCAAATGTTTCCTTTTCTTTTTCATAACTTCTTTAACACACGACATCGCTGCGAAGTGCAGTTATTTTGCTATATATATATATATATCACAGCGACACTCATAACAGTGACAAAACA
>JANRMT010062794.1:1202370-1240259 GCA_026402145.1 Polypterus bichir lapradei
AGCTGATTACCCATTGGCTTCGCTCACTGAGTGCAAGGGAAAAAAATAAAATGTAGTCTATAAGTTATTAAACAGTAAAACATTAACGTTTTAAGAAGTAAAGATACATTGAGCACTACTGGAGTGGTCTCGGGTAAACTACATTTTAAAGACGGTATAACACAACAGGTAAGTAGTACTAACAGCAGCTAAAATGTGTATGGATCATCTCTCAGTAGTAGATCCCTTTTGAAAGGCGCTACACGACGGCTGTGGTTAGAAATTACATTTTCTATGTCAACGTCCAAATTTCTGCCTGTGGTAATGTGCCTTACCGGCATTACCAGTAATTAAAGAAAATTAGTTTTGAGTCCTCTGCAGTGTTAAGAGAAAGGTTTTGGTTTGTGATAAAAGCAAAAAAGGTGTAAAGAAAGGATCTTGCCTTTTTCTTTTATATAGTGTAGAGAGACATCTGCGCTGACGATATGAACGCCTTTTGGGGAGCGTCGCGGCGGGTCTCGTGTACACTGGAGAGATGGCCCTGCCATTAACTAGCCGGGATGGCACTGTCGGTCCTCCACTCCTGTGCGTGTCTTCCGCGACCTCATAATCATATACGTGCAAAAGAAAGTGCGAAGCGCCTTAATATTAGTTTGCCGCGGTCTACAAAAGGGATCCCGTGTTTGCAGTTGTCTGGGCTATAGCTCAGGGGAAGGAGGAAAAAATTAAAAGTGCTTACTTTCACTTAAGGCAGAAGCGCAGTCAGCGTCTCAAAGGCCGGCACAGCTATGCGCGCGCGCCGGCTGCTCGACTTTCATAGTATTTTTGCAGGGCAGGAGACGCCACTTTTTGCAGACACGTTCACGTGATCAAAAGTCTTCACGCTCTTTGGAGGTGTTGCTTGTTCTCTGCGTACTGCATTCACAGTCAGTTCATGTGAGCTACTTGGAGTACATGCATCGAAGGTTCTCAGCTGTGCTTGTGCTATCACGTGCGATCTTGCGATGTCCACGGCTTTATTTAATGTTAGCTAAGACCCGGCACTTAAACGTTTCTCTCGCACTTTCGCTGAGTTTGTGCCAAACACTAGTCTATCCCTGACCATCTCATCTTCGTTTGCATAAGCACAGCCCTTCACCTGCGAATATTTAGTGGCAGCGTGTCTATTGGATTGCTGCTGACTGACGGCCTTATATGGGCAGGCACTCAGTTACGTAGGAGGCGTGACGATGAGGGACGCAACTCCGCCTCACACGGCGACCGAGCTGCTGGCTATTGCCGTATATATGTACATTAGTAGGTTCCAGTTATGACGGCTACGCGTAGAATTTCGAAATGAAACCTACCTAACTTTTGTAAGTAAGCTGTAAGGAATGAGCCTGCCAAATTTCAGCCTTCTACCTACACGGGAAGTTGGAGAATTAGTGATGAGTGAGTCAGTGAGTGAGTGAGTGAGTCAGTCAGTGAGGGCTTTGCCTTTTATTAGTATAGATCATAACTGAGCACTGTTAGTGAAATTTTAATAATGCAAAGAACAATAAGATCAGAGATAGGAACCAAAGGTCTGTTTTATGTGCTGGAACCACGACATAACACAAAATAAAGAACTTGTGGACCTCACTCTCTAGTGTCAAAACTATGATGAATTCTATATACTTAGTCTCCATTAATCTAATAAAGGGAGGGGATGACACAATTTTGAAAGGTGACATGAGCGAACAGTTTTTAAGCAAGACACATAAAAAGTTGGATTTATTTGGAAATATTTGGGTAATGGTTTATAGGATATTTGTCCAGCCATCTTCAACCTAGTGTAAGGTACTATGAAATACTGGCCTGACTTACAGGATGGAATTGTTAGGCAGATTTTCGAAGAACAGTGACATACTTACTGCTCAACTAAAAAATCTTGTGATCAGATAATATTTTGACCACTTATCTTTATGGTTCTTTAAACTAGTTGACGTACTTTGTACTGTGAATGCAGTAGATGTAAAATTCAAACTGTTTTGGCTTACAGGACACTCAGATGGGGGCTCTCTCATCCAAGTGAATATTAACCATTGGACCAATCTGATTGAATGGAATTAACAGTATATTGTAGATACTTCTAAAGGTTCATGAATTTAGTTTGACAGTTGCATTCCAGGTGGTTCACTGATGTTAAACTCAACTGAATATCCATCTTTAAACAAAATATCTCTACAAAATGGGAATTGAATTGAGGACCCCTATCAAACACAACACATTTTAGGTAGAGCAAAAGGAATACAATGTTTGATATAAGTAAATTATCTGTTAGGATGTGCCTTTGTTTAACAACCTTTTTATTGATTTAAAGAAACTATGTCACAACTTCAGGAGTGTAACAGATGTATTATTTTGATATACAAGGGTAGATTACCTCCTGTTTATCTAGTCAAAATACTTCTCTGTGTTAGAAATATTTTTTTGGAAAGGCAATTTAAATCAGGCTGAATAGTACATTAAGCCACTGTACCAAAGGCTCCCAGAATGTTCTTATTAAAATATAAACTTGATCCAAATAAGTGTCATGACTCTTCTTTTAAAGAATTAAATAAACACATTTATAGAGATTCAACACATGTAGTCATACATGTGAAATACAAATGTCTAACAGCCACAATAAAAACATATATGTTTCCTTAAATGTTTCCTACTCTACGTTCAGTTTAACCAAGTTCATTTTTGAGGCAGGAAATACTTAATTAATTGTAAAATATTGAAACTCTAAAGCCAAAGCAACAACCTTCTCAAAGGAATGTAGTACTGCTGAGGTTAATGCCCTGATCTTTTTTTCTTTCTTTTTTCTTTTCTTTTTTTGATTAAATTGATCATTTCTATTATCAAACTTTCTATCCTGGATTGTAAACAATTTTGGTCCAAGATATTTATTGTGCTCAAATGAAACATTAGGCTTGTCCTGACAAAATGAAGAAGGGCCAGGAGATAAAAAAGTAAAGGATAGGTAAAAGAACAGTTGCAAAAATCATTTAGCTATGCCAAAAGCAATGAGTGTAAATAATTGTGGTAAACAAAATCAGAGCAAAAAGTTAAAACCAGCAGCTCCAAAAAATAAAAGCTATAAGGAAAGGACAAACTTCATTTGTAATTAAGCAATTCAAAAACATCAAATAATGTGTACTGCCATCTTTTATAGGAGGAACAAAATGACATACACTGTCATTTGACTTTCCCATCACAAGGTCAGCAACTGCTCCTAGAAACTCTAACCACTGGCAGCATCTGTGACTTTTTTTTAAAATGGTGATTGGGAATAATTAAAAAATAAAAATCTAACACCAAAATATCAAAAAAACAAAATATTCTTAAAAATCACAACAGAACTAGGTACACAGTTATAGTTTCAACCAATACGCCTAAATACCCAACATTTTTGCCTTCACTTTAATGACAGCATTGACAATTAAGAACTACATATTTACATTTATTGCTTTCACTACAAACACTAGAAAGATTTAAAATGAAAAATTACACTGATACCATTTCTTTCTTTTCCTTTTTTTTATAATGCCAGATGACAGTACAGCACATTTCCTTAACCAATTAACACTAGAATTACCAGAGCCTACGAAAAAACTTGTAGATCCGTCCCACCTTAAATCACTTCTCACCTCTCCGTCAGCGTCTTTTGTCCTTTAAATGTGTTAATAAGCAGCAAGCAGCAAGCTGTCTGCTATCACATCCCCCACTGGCACACAGTTTTCTCAGCTCAAGTCTGTTTACCTGCGTGTCAGTTGCTTGGAGTTGTATAGAGTGAGGAGTCAAGCAAAATCACACCTTTTATAAATACTATATCGTTATTTGGAACACTTGCATTTCATGAGTCTTCCATGTCTACAACGATCTATGTAAACACATAGTTAAAAAAGAAACGTTTTTCATGTTTTAGTAATAATTGACAAAATGTAGACATGAAGTTTATAATGTGTGAAGCCTGAAGTCCAAATATCAAAGAAACACTTTCACTAAAGGGACAAATATAACAGAACAAGTGTGCTTTTGTTCAAAAATATAAACTAAAGAAAAAGAACCCGCGTTAGGGTGCGACATTGACACACATGTACTATAACCGCTTTGGTGGCGCAACGATATCAACTGTTGACTGGTAATCAAAACTTCATGGCTTTGAGAAGTGAGCTGCTTTTATTCTTACTATTTTAGAATAAAAACATACATTTGATTTCAGTCTGTAACAGTTGGTGTAAATGTAAGATACTTGTAAAGATTAGCTTTTCTTTTTTATTCAGTTTCATTCTGTCAGTTGCGTTCAATATCCTAACCCATCTGACACTGCTGTTTTCACATAATGACGCGCTATAGCTCTGAACGCAACTTGTGACTTTACGCTGTAGGAAGTAAGTAAATAAACCAAGGTAAATAAGTAAATAAAATTCGATCTGGCTCTTATATACAAAGTACATCGACGACAGCTTCCACCTGCAGCTAGAGACTCTTCAGTTCGCAGGCGACTCTCCATGCTAGTGTTTACATCTGGACGGTGTATGTGCCCTAAAAAGAAGTCTGACTGCATTCTCGTACCAATGCTTGCGAACTGAAGTGTCTGCGTGCACATTTCGTGTATTTTTTGAGCATGCCCATGTCGCTCAAACACAGGAAGCTCTGCAGTGTACTTGTGACTTTAGGCTGTAGGAAGTAAGTAACTAAATCCAAATAAATAACATTCGATCTGGCTTTTATGTACGTAACATATAAATGTTGATGTACAAGTACAGTGGAACCTCGGTTCACGAACATCTTGGAACACGTACAAATCGGTTTACGACCAAAAAGTTCGCCAAACTTTTGCATCTGTTCACGACCACACACTCGGTATACGAACAAGCCAGTTTCCCTTTCAGTCTCTCCCTGTGCATTCCCTGTGCAGCGAGCGAGAGACACACACATACACGAGAGAGACACACATGCACGCCAGAGAGAGAGAGAGACAGAGAGAGAGAGACGCGCACGTGAGAGAGACACACACGCGGGAGAGAGACACACACACACGCACACGAGAGAGACACACACGCGCGTGAAAGAGACACACACACGTGCGCACGTGAGAGAGAGACACACACACGCGTGAGAGAGAGAGACGGCTGGACGCATAAGGCCGAGAAGGCAGTTAAAGAATGCACCAGGCTTGTTTTTAAAGAGACAGATCCGAGCATTGTTTTAACCTCGTATTTAATGATGACTTTTTTCTATTGGATTTTAACGTCCATTTCACTTCTGTTTACAGCGATCAGTTCATAGCGTGCATTTTTGCAATGTTACTTTTCTTGGTGGTTTATTAAATTACGGATTTTTCAAATGTTCATTTTTTTTTTCCCTGTGCTTAAAACTCATTAAAAAAAAGTGTTTAACGAGCTGTTCGTAGCGCTATAGCGCAAACTCTTACAGTGTTAGTTTTCTCTGTTGTTCAAGGTTTTCTCAGTGTTATTCAATGTTTTTACATTTAGTTTACTATTATGCTGTGCAATCTATGGTATAATTAACTATACTTGTGCTTAAAAATCTTTAAAAAAAATATATTTACATAAAGTTCGTACGGTCCAGAACGGATTAATTGTATTTACATACAATCCTAAGGGGGAAATTCCACTCTATAACAAAACAAGTGCACTTTTATTCAAGACTATAACCGAAGAAAAAAGAATGTAAGTTACAGGCAGGGAGGTGTTGTGGGAGTGTGAACATGAGTGAGAGAATAAAACTACGGAAACTGCCATTGCTGTACTTTGTATATAAGAGCCAGATCGAAAACATGAAAAACGTTTCTTTTTTAACGATGTGTTTACATAGATCGTTGTAGACACGGAACACACATGAAATGCAAGTATTCCAGATAACGATATAGTATTTATAAAAGGTGTCATTTTGCTTGACTTCTCACTCTATACAACTCCAAGCAACTGACATGCAGGTAAACAGACATGAGCTGAGAAAACTGTGCGGGGTGGGGGATGTGGTAGCATGCTGCTTGTTGTTTGCTGCTTATCAACACATTTAAAGGACAAAAGATGCTGATGGAGAGGTGCGAAGCATTTTAAGGTGAGACGGATCTTCAAGTTTTTTCGTAGGCTCTGGTAATTCTAGTGTTAAGAAGAAAATACTTGAACTAAAATCACAGATGACATAAATTCAATCACTGAAATCAGAAGACACAAATTAAGTTGCTGACAAATTTCCTCAGGATTCTTTTATATAGTCTATGGTGAGTCTGTGTAAATGTTGTCACCTGAAACAAAAAGGGGAAGGAGAATGCTGCAGGACCGTGACTCCTCAAGGTAATTTTCCTGCTGCCCCCATCAAGTCCGTCCAGGATATTCTCTACTTAAACGTGAGTAGGGAGAGAAGAAAGGGAGAGAGAGAGAGGGGAAAAGGAGGAAAACCAGAACCCAACACCGAAACACATCACAAGAGACAGAGAAACGCTGATCCAGGTCGTCACATACCTTTCCACAGCTTGCTGCTCTCAATGCCAGACCTATAACGTTCTGATCATTCTTACAAAACCTCAGGTTTCAGAAATATCAGGACACGGCGAGGACCATATGGTGATACTGTTTCTTTGTTAATTTCGCGAATGGAGCAAACAATCAAGTGCTTCCATATTACAATTACCGCTGGACAGTTTCTAACCGGTTCAAGGTCATTTCCATTAATCATCCTCTGGACAATTCCATGGACTTTATTTGTGTTAAGTGTTTCTCGTGCGTCATATGTTTTATGTTCAGTGTAGGGTCAAGGGAGGGTTTGCACTGTATATTTATTGCCACACCGTTATTTATGATATCTGCCGTTTACTTGAAATTAAAGAAGAAACCGTCTCACAGATCTTGGAATCCCTGAGGCAATTTCCTCTACAACACCTAAATAAGATAAACAGAAACAGAAACAGAACACAACACAACATAACAGAAAATGCACAAAAAAGAAGGGAGTAGTTAAACTTGTCTCAGTTAAGGAGTACATAAGATAAGGAACAAAATTATTATTCTTAACATATAAAGGATTGAACTGTTAATATCAAACCACACACCATCCACTGGTCTAAGACATCACTAGGAATTAGGCAAAACATTTTAAATAATTAGTAATGAACTGGATTAAATATACATGTCATGTCATGTTAATGTGCAATTCTTTCACAATTTTTTGCTCGTGATCTTTTAAACAGTCCATACAATGTATTTTATCATCTGCACGCAAAGGCATTGATGAGGGATGCCGTGAAGCAAGGATAATAATATTAACAAAATAAACAGGTATAGGCTAGGCATATTTAGGACACACTAAGGTGTGACTTTGAACAAACTTAAAATTTATTTACAGATTATATATATATATATATATATATATATATATATATATATATATATATATCCAAAAATAAACGGAATTTTGTTGTTGTTAGGTTGGTACTTGTAGTACGTGGTTGGGCCGCTAGGGCGATCTAGTTACACTCCTCAAAAGTCAGTCTGCCAAGTGCCATCAGTCTGGAAGGTTGTGCTTGTGTTCAGTGAATTTTGTAAAAGTAGTTTTGTGCAAGCGTCGTTTTTTTACGATGGCCGATTATCGTGAGCAATGTGCGGCACTGAAATTTAGTTTTCTTCTTGAAAAAAGTGTTGCAGAAACTATTGTTATTGAAACGGTATGACAACCCTGAACCACCCACCCTACTCACCGGATTTAGCTCCGTGTGATTTCTTTTTGTTCCCTCGGATGAAAAAAGACTTGAAAGGAAGGCGTTTTGCTGATGTCGAAGAGGTAAAACAAGAAACGACCAGAGCATTAATGGGCATTACTTCAGACGAATTAAAAAAAAGTTTCGAACAATGGAACAAATGGTTAGATAAGTGTATTTCCGCCAATGGAGAGTACTTTGAAGGAGACTAATTGTAGTTTGTACAGAAAATTAAATTAAACACATTTTAAAAATATTTCCGGTTATTTTTGTGTCCCCCCTCATATATATATATATATATATATATATATATATATCTGACTCCTGTCTACTAATGTTTATGCTATTTATTGTGAAAACTCAAAGCTTTTGATGCCACAGTTATGTGAGCTATATAGCAAAAATACCTGTGTAACTGCTAGTTTTCTCCCTCACATACTCACAAGATGCACATAGTCTTCCTCATCAGTACAGGGTTTACTATGCCTTTCTTTTAGCATAGCTTCCTAAAGGAGTTAGGGTATGGCTTGGCTCACGAAATATTTGCAATTTCTCTATTACTTTTACTGATTGTCACTTCAAGGAAAATCTATTCTACTGATTTAACAAATGCATTTTGTCTTGTGTCTCAATATTTGAACACCAAATTGGAAGGAATGTACCATTTTGATTATGTGACTAAGCACTCCATTGGGTGTGTTCTTGAGATTTTATATTTAAAATGTACTTGGGTTCGCACAATTGATTATGGGGAAAGATTGTATTCTGCTACTACAACTACAACTGTTAAATGTTAAGCTGTTTAGCTTGTGTTAGTAGTTTTACCTGACTATACTTTAAATTAGATGATCATATAAAACTGACACAGCAATTGTCTTAAACTTATACTTGAGGCATAATCTGACTTCTGACATAGGCTGTTAACTCAAGAGCAAGACCAAATTTAACATAAATTACTTTCCTTTCTTAAGCAGAAGCTATTCAAAGAAGTGTAACTATCTACCATACTCAAAATATTTGAGTTTGTTCTCTCGTTGTTTTCTCTAGGAATTGATGTATTGGAGCAGACAGGGAACTTCCCTGTTACTCTGTACTGTTGATCCCAAGAGTGTAAACTCATCCACCTTCACCAACTTTATTCCCTCCATCCTCACCATTACTCTGACACTCCCTCTCATTCATATACATGTATTCTGTCTTGGTCCTACTGACCTTCATTCCTCTTCTATTCAGAGTGTATCTCCACCGCTCCAGGGTCTCCTCGACCTGCTCCCTACTCTTGCTACAGATCACAATGTTGTCAGCAAACATCATAGTCCAAAGGGACTGCTGTCTAATCTCGTCTGTCAACCTGTCAGTTACCATTGCTAATAAGAAAGGGCTCAAAGCCAATCCCCAATGTAATCCCACCTCTACCTTGAAAGCATCTGTCACTTCTACTGCGACCTTACAACTGTCACAATTCCAGTTTCCCCCAGCACCCTGTTTGCTAACAGTACTGTACAGTACAGTAGCTTACAAACATTTTTAAAAATTTAATGACAGGGAAGGAACACTTTTTACTGAAGTCAAGTTTGCTTTGATTTTACAAATCACATTGAAAGACCGAACAGAAGATAAGACTGATTAACACTAGAATTACCAAAGCCTATGAAAAATCTCGTAAATCCGTCCCACCTTAAATCCCTTTGCACCTCTCCGTCAGTGTCTTTTGTCTTTCAAATGTGTCAATGAGCAGCAAGCAGCCTACTATCACATCCCCCCACTGCCGCACAAACTTTTCTCAGCTCAAGTCTGCATGTCAGTTGCTTAGAGTTGTATAGACTTGAGTAAATACTATATCATTATTTGGAACACATGCATTTCATGTGTATTCCGTGTCTACAACAATCTATGTAAACACATTGTTAAAACAGAAACATTTTTAATGTTTTAGTAATAATTGACAAAATGTAGACATGAAGCGTATAATATGTGATGCCTGAAGTCCAAATATCAAATAGACATTTTCAAGTATAACAAAACAAGTGTGCTTTTATTCAAGAATATAACTGCATAAAAAGAACCCGCGTTAGGGTGCGACATTGACACTTCCTCGCTACGATTGCTTTGGTGGTGTAATAGTAAGAACTGCCGATTACTAATCAAAGGATCACAAGTTTGACTCCAATTGACTCCATTTTGAGTAATGAACTGCTCTTATTTTTACTATTTTAGAATAAAAATATACATCTGATTTGAATCTGTAACAGCCGTTGTAAATGTATGGTACTTGTAAAGGTTAGTGTTGTTTTTTTTATTCAGTTTTATTCTCCCACGTTCACACTCCCCCCGATCTGACACTGCTGTTTTCACATAAAGACACGCTATAGCAGAGGTGAATTCAGATGATAACGAGGGTTCTACATCAGAGAAAGAATACACGTCGCACTTTTGCTGTTGTTGTACTTTATAAATGTACACGGGAAGCTTTGCAGTCTACTTGTGACTTTACATTGTAAGTAAATAAATCAAGGTAAATGGGTAAATAACATTTTATCTGGCTTTTATATACAAAGTACAGCGACGGCAGCTTCCACCTGCAGCTATACTCTGTTCAGTACACGAACGATTCTCCACTCTAGTGTTTAGATTTCGACGGTGTATGTGCCCAAAAAAGAAGTCTGACTGCATTCTCGCACCATTGCTCGTATACTGAAGTGTCAGCATACACTTTTCGTGGCATTACACACGTACGTTTTGAGCATGCCCGTGTCGATTAAACACAGGAAGCTCTGCAGTCTACTTGTGACTTTACGCTGTAGTAAGTAAATAAATCAAGGTAAATAACATTTGTTCTGGCTTTTATATACAAAGTACAGTGACGGCAAAAGTGTGACATGCATTCTTTCTCCGATGTAGAACCCTCATCATCTTCTAAACTCACCTCTGCTATAGAGTGTCTTTATGTAAAAACAGCAGTGTCAAATTGGGGGGAGTGTAAACGAAACTGGGAGAATAAAACTGAATAAAAAAAAATGTTAACCTTTACAAGTACCATACATTTACAAACTCAAATCAAATGTATGTTTTTATTCTAAAATAGTAAGAATAAGAGCAGCTCACTACTCAAAACGGAGTTGTGCAGGATCAAACTTGTGACTGTTTCATTACCAGTCAGCAGTTCTTACCGTTACACCACCAAAGTAGTCATGCATGTTAAAGATGTGTCAATGTCGCACCTTAACGCAGGTTCTTCTTCTGTAGTTATATTCTTGAATAAACACACACTTGTTTTGTTATACTTGTACCTTTTGTGAAAGTGTTTATTTGATATTTGGACTTCAAGCTCCACACATTATATGCTTCATGTCTACATTTTGTCAATTATTACTAAAACATGAAAAACATTTCTGTGTTAACGATGTGTTTACATAGATTTTTGTAGACACAGAACACATATGAAATTCTTGTGATCCAAATAACGATATAGCATTTAATCTAGTCTATACAACTCTAAGCAACTGACACACAGGTAAACAGACTTGAGGTGAGAAAAGTTTGTGCGGCAGTGGGGGGATGTGATAGTAGGCTGCTTGCTGCTTATCAACACATTTAAAAGACAAAAGACACTGATGGAGAGGTGCGAAGGGATTTATGGTGGGACGGATTTACGAGATTTTTTGTAGGTTTTGGTAATTCTAGTGTTAAGTAAGGTCTCTGTTAAATTACCATTTTACAAAAGAGACTTTAAAACAGCTTAGTGCAATTAGCCTGCAGCTTTGCTAAAACTTTTTGTGGAAACATTTGCAGTACCAACCCCTACACCAGTAATATTGGAAGTAATATCAGAGAACTCACCTAGTGTTCTTGTGATTAATGTGTGAAAACCCAGAGCCAGAGATTTCAATTCCGGTTTGATACATCTGAAAAGTGAATATTAGATATATGTATATTCAAAACAGTGAAACATTAGCCAATATTTAAATTCTTAATTTATCATAATTAGTCCTTTACAACTTACTGCTTAATTATAATTCAAATATGTATTATGTTTTAATGTATATTATTGTATTACTTAAAAGGTGAAACAGGATTGGTGTTACTACCTAATAAGCAGTATGTATCCTGGTGTGCCACCTAAAGATATGACGAAAGAACTGATGACTGATAACGCCAGGAAATAAGGAAATATTTTATCACAGTCCTCTCTCTTCTGACACTCTCCGAGTACTGCTGAAATGTTTCCACCTGAAAAGCCATCTAGTTCCAAGCATTGGCAGTTATCAAACACCTGTAAAGAAGGGAAACGTGGGTCATTAGAGTGACATTTTATATTATGCTAATGTAACCAACATTACTACAACACAACACAACAATTTTCATCATAAAAATGGGATGCATTCACAGCACATCTTTAACTCAAAATTATGCCAAGAAGGCCAAACATTCAACATAATCAGTTTGTTAATTAAACAAAATGGCAGTGCAGCAGTTTCTCTGAGTTACTTTTATCCAAAAGCCCTTAGAATGTTTTTTAATAATAGCTGCTGCTCAGATAATTGTGTAACTTGCAGCAGCACTCACAGGTTGTGATTTTATAAATTATAATTAAACTTATTTATTTCCACCCTTTCATACTTTTTTCTTTAAAAGTGTGCAAAGATAGTGTCTGGCAGCTCTGCATTCACATCCCTTTCTCTAGACTCAGTGAGTGTTCACTCTTAAGGTACTTTAAAACCAAGTATCAAGGTTAGTGAAAAGCAAACTCATTGAATCACTTCCAAGTTCAAAGATGACCATGCTTTGTCTAGAGAGATATCAAGCAAAAGATTCCCCTCATGGGCTCTGGTGTTATGATTGGCTCAGAACAACCAGTTTATTTTAAACAAAAAGTGACCAGGAGATGGAAGCAAAGATAAAAAAACAGACATATTGTAAATGCCGCTTAGGCATGAATGAGAGACACAGAAATAAAAAAAAAATCACGGTCAAAATAACAAACAAAAAATCCTAACATTAAATCTTTATGGAAGCATCATTTAGCTTCCCCTAAGTTACCAAGGAAAAACAAGAAAGGTACCCCCTAACTTCAGTTAATACATAGCAGTTACATCTCAATGACTGCCCTCTTAAAGCTTCATCCCAGGCACTAACATCTCAGTCTGGGACAGACGGTTTCCTGATAGGAACAGCAAGAACTCTGAATAGGAAGTCTCTTAACATTTTTTTCTCATCAGCTGGGCAGGACACTGGGCACACTCTAGCACACTAGGGAAGTAATTACTTTCATTCCAAATCACTATTTTCTTTCTTCCTGAAACATGTCTGTGTCTGTGTATGCTTATTTCTTTATCCTAGACGCCAAATTGTTTTGCCTGCAACCTATTACAATTCCCATTTACAAATGGGATCCATTTATCCCAGTTCATCCCTTGTACCTAATGGTCACAGGATAACCCTCAACTCCACATGACCCTGTAATATATAACATGTAAAAAGATGGATGGTTATTGTCCCAATTACTTTGGAAAATATATATTAAACCAAGATCTTTTATCTTTTATTTTTCTGTAGTCCTAATACTACTGCAGATAATGCAGTAGACACAAGGACGTCCTCCACAAAAAATATACACATAGTTTCATAGTTTATCTTCCATGTGAGATTTAACAGTTCTACGCTAAACTGTAATAATATACTGTCAAAATTTAACACCAAACAGGAAGCATTTTGAGAGTTTTGAATAAAGCACATTTTTTGAATCAAGTTATGTACTCTTCAGAAAACATCCATCCATTATCCAACCTGCTATATACTTACTACAGGGTCACGGGGGTCTGCTGGAGACAATCCCAGCCAACACAGGGTGCAAGGCAGGAAACAAAACCCGTGCAGGGCACACACACACAAAGCACAATTTAGAATCGGCAATGCACCTAACCTGCATGTCTTTGGATTGTGGGAGGAAACTGAAGTACCCAGAGGAAACTCACGCAGACATGGGGAGAACATGCAAACTCCACGCAAGGAGGACCTGGGAAGCAAACCCGGGTCTCCTAACTGCGAGGTAGCAGCACTACCCACTGCGCCACCGTGTCTTCAGAAATCATTCTGAAGATATTTATTTTTTGTTTAGCTGTTCTTTTTGACAGCAAATTCACTCTGAAGTTGCAAATTCTAACCATTCTATGAATCAATACCATTTTCATACAAAATAACATGAAAATACAGTAGTTTGCTCCAAAAATGTAACTTAATTTCTTAAATGAGAATAAATTTAAAAATATATATTGTACATTATGAAAGGTAACACTGAATTCATTAATGTAGCTATAACTTTGCTAACCTGGGACCACTGAATTACATTATGAAGGAGTTACAACTGGCATACTACGTTTTGAGAATAAGGGTACTTTGAAAGAGGCATACTGTAGGTGAAGAAAAAAAGAAAAAATTATAGGCCTGACAAATCTTTATTAACCCAAAGTTCGCGACTGCAGAAGAATATATAAATAATGATATTTTGAGTAAAGAACTCTGCAGTAATATTATTTATTATGAAGCAACATAAAACAAAGAATGGCTGATGGATCATTATAATTGAAAATGTGTTAGGGTACGCTTATGTGCTGCATCAAGCTAGACGCTATGTTAAATGTAAAGTTGTGTTTAATTTTATGTCATCTAAAACCATGTGCCTTGTGAAGTGTTTTAGCATGGTGTTTCCTGTGAGTAGTTTGATAAGTCCTATCTATCAAAAAAAAAAGGCTGTATCTATAATCCTATAGTTACGTGAATTGATGGAATGCTTGGAGCTTTATTTACATATATACACATGCATCTTCAACATGCAAGGAAAAATTGTGTATTAACCTGCTGTACTTGTCTACTTATTTAAAATCCAGAAAAAATACAAAATGCTCTTACAGTGCTTTTTCCAGAACCTCTTGATGTTTTGCACCCAGCAAGACATGGTGAAATATAAGTTATTCCATTACTTCCACAAACTGGATCCCAGTGTTTCACAGAACAGAAGCAGTCAGAATTGCAACCTGCTGACAATGTTTTTTCAAAATAGGAGATATGCTTCATGCTGCAATGACATACATAAATATGTGAATTTGGTATCTAGGTAGACACTTGTATCTTGCAATTATAATGTTTTTTTTTCAATCTGAACCTTTATGAGGTCAGGGTGGTATAAATAAATTTACATTACGCCATATAAATCTTTCTTCACAACAATGCTTCTTACATTCTCCCTACATTACTTCCCATAGAGAGATAACCAAGCCATGAAAGTACACAGCAGAGCAAGGTCAGGTTATCCTCTAAAAGCCAAAGCAGGAGAGGAGTCATGACAAGGAGATAAGGAGTACAAATATATACTCATTATATATTCATTTTATGCCATAATCCAAAAATAGGCAGGTGGTCAAAGAAAATGTCTGGCAACATAACCAGGCAAGGGTATCTAGGAAGATGAATCAAGAAGAGTATCTTAAAGATGGATAAAAAAGTTAAAAAACACAAAATCATTAGATACCAACTAAAGGTTTATGAAAAAGGCTCAATGCACAATACCTCGGGTAAGTGCTAAAGCCCAGTTCTCTTTTTATTTCGCTTCCATCATGTGACTGCAATTCAATTAGTGTTGTTCAGTAACATATACAGATAGAAGGGGATAGGGCATTTTAGGTAAAAGGAAGTGGTAGGGGAAGAGCCCAAGTTCAAATTCAATTGACAACTGCTATGCTTCTAACACTATGCAAGATCAGCAAGGCACAAAACATGCTATACATGTTTAAAACATTTAGCCATCCTCATGAGAGGGCTACAAACACAACATCTATTGTGCCTCAGTGGTGTTTAAATGCATTATAAAAGCAATAATAGTAGATAATGTTTAAAAAAAACAACAATATTTCACTTTAAACAACACAAAAATAGAATATCTCTAAAGAAATTGCCCATAGTCTCCCAGTGTTGTAACTGCTCCTCTTCTGTTTTTCAATATCAGGAGCTTAAGCAGATCATGTTATTTTAGTAGTATAGGTATATGACTAAATTTTAGTCTGTTGTTTTGCCTGCAATCCAGCAATCATACAAATTATATGAGCATGCTGTATTTCCCTTAAACATTAAAATGAGGGAATGCCCTTCATTACTATGATTCAGCACAGATAAAAAGCCATCTCATTTTGTAAATACTGTAATTGCACAGTACAAATTGCATACCCGTCATATGAAACGGTTAATCCTGCCACTTTGGAGTTTTCACATCCCATTGCAAAAAAGGTAAGTGATATGACAAAACCCAGCACAGAGGTACCAAGTGCAAATCTTGCGGCTCCTATCACATTTAATTTCAGTTTTTTCATTACAACCCCACCTGAGAATATTCCCAAGGCAACAGCAGGAATATTAATAGCTCCTGAAAATTAAGTAGAAAAAAAGTTTTAAAAATGACATTTAAAAAGTGAAAATTTACCTCAATGCAAATATACTTTCAAAATAATAATTTACAGTAAAATGTTTATTTTTTATTTTTCCAGATTTCACACAACTTCAAAATAAAAAAAAAATACTTTTAATGATTCCAAATTTATTCTAAGTATCCTCAATTCTGAATAATAACTGGATTGTGAATTCTAATATATACTGTCACAGTGATGTCTGGTGTGGGGCACAAACAAGGACCATGGGCTAGAATGAGGAGCTCCACATGCCTCACAGTGTGAGATCTCTTTTCCTTAGGAAAGATAAAAATTCAATGTGATTAGGCCAAGGCCAAGGCCAAGTAACTAGAGGTAACATTTGGCGGGAAGACAACCCATGACATCTGTAGAAGATTATTCTTGGACCAGTAGTTCTGCCAACATGACCCAGAAGTGACATACAAAAGTAAGTTCCAGAAGGATTTAGGTACTTGGTATCTGGCAACAGCCAAAGGCACCCTTTGAAGGGTGATTTATATGCCTCAAGTGGGACTAAGTCTACAAAGAGAAGAAACTAAAATATAGCTTTTAAAAGAAAATGGACATTCAGCTGCTCTATATGCTTTATTATTGTTTAAGAAGCCTTATATTTCTAGCAGTACCACAGGAAATGAATGAATATTCATGTGATTTTAAAAAATGGAATGGTTATGGTTTTAATTTAATTAGAGCTCCCATTTAGCATAAAAAATATACTGTACTAGCTGTGTTACCTGGCTTCACCAAGAAATTTAATAAGACAATGGGCCTCAGTTATAGCACCATCGGTTAATCTGTTATATCAGAAGTACTACATAACTAAGTACTTTTCTGTACCATGTTTGTTGATTTTTTTACAGTGTACTAGTATTACTGACAGGCAGTATGGTGAAGAAGTTGTTTTAAATGTAGGATTTCAGACCCTGAGCCTGTGGGTTCAAATCCTGCTACTGGCTCTATATAACCATGAGTAAGCCACTTCACAAGACTGTGCTCTAATTGAAAAAATGAAATGTAACCAATTCTCAGAAGCTGTAAGCATTTCGTAAACTTTCCTAGATGTTTATTATTGGTTTCAGGAACAATGAAAAAGTTCAAGCTTTGCTGTGTTTTATGTAAAATATTTAACAAAAATGTAACCTTTGTGTGGATCTATACCTCTTTAATCTCCTCCTACGTCTGCTAAAATATGAAATGCAATAATATAATACTAAACATACAGAAGGCCACATTCACTGCTAAATTATTCACATGGTATGAGGAAAGCCTGAATTCCCCACATTTTGCACAATGTTAAAAGGTAATGCAATTGACTGCACTTTTAGGCATTACTGAATTAGTTTGTTGAGTTTACACAATAAAATAGCAGTTCTTACTTCTGCACCACCTCCTCAAAACTGGCTCAGCTACAAAAAAGATGCACTGCTTAGTCCTGCACTGTTACTACTTGCCTTCTGGATTTTTCCAAACCTCACACACAGCCTGTAAAATGCTAATGATTACCATTATCAGAAGCAATATTTACTTATATTCTCTAGATCTAACCACAGTAAATGATCATTGAGTTTGTTGATTGTACTTTGAGTCTGTTATATGCTACAGTATTTCCTGTTTTTATAGTTTGTTTTACCTTGCTGTCATTTCCTGTGATTTTGCTGGTGTTTTTTCTCAATTTAAGTTTAAATTATTTGCTTAACCATAACTTTGTACAAGATTTTATATTACCTCCTGCTCTTTTCAGTTTAACTATTTCTGAATGTTCTCCAGCACTCTCATTAATCTGAATCCACCCTTTGATAAAAAAAATACTCTTAAGACTACTTAAAAATGTACTCTCTGACAAACAGGGAGTTTATTAGGAATACAGAAGATCCATAAACTGATTTTAAAAATTCTAAAACCCTTTTATAGAAGTATAGAATAAGTATAGGATTCAAAGAAACTTCCATTTTGTTATTTAGTATGCATTTCTTCAGATAAGTGAATATTTTGATTTTCTTCTTTGTATATGCGAACTTTATTTTCTAAACATTTAGTTAACATGAGACTTCAAGAAACTAGCTGTTTTCATTTCTTTATAGTTGCTCATATGCACCTTCTATACATAGCTAATTACACACTGTTATAAAACAGCAAGTCCAACTAAGATCACCGCTTTCTAATGACATTTTTCTACTAGCAATCAGGAACTAAACAGAAAAGGGTCCGGTTCTTTTTCCCACTACATTTTTCCCTGGCGCTTCCTGGGATCAACTGAGCATCAACTCTGCATTGCTGGTTCATGCTAAGGATTTTGAACTTACACAAACCTAGTAACACTACAGTGAGGTAAATGTGATGTTATTCCAGCAAAAAAGTGTGCCCTGCAAACTGTAAAAAATTCAGGCCAGACAAGGCTCAGTTTAGTATGCATAAGGTCAAAGTGAGATACTACCATGGCAGTTAAAAAATCTTTGCCCGTTCAAACCTGTTTGTATTCAACAGAACTTCAATAAACTCTGAAATAATAACTTCTGCTTTTCAAAATTTAAATATAAACTATTTTCAGCTCATCCTTTCCATCGTTGCAGAATTTAAATGAAAAGGACCCTTGCTGAGAATTGTTGGAAAAAAATATAGCATATTTTTAATTTTTCTTAAAAATGAAACTGTCCCTGCTTCCAAGTAGGTCTCTGGTGTGGCTTCCTACTAAAGGCTTATTGGCCCTTTAGCCTGAACCTATACCTGATATGTGGATTTTTTCTGTTTATTCTTTTTATACACATCCAGATTCAATAGTACTGGAATTTTGTTTCTATTAAATCCAGATAAAGTTTGAACCTAGTCAGAAATGCCTTTCTCCAGTGTGTCTTTGTAACTTGAGGGCATAGTGCAAAATAATATTTTAAAATAACAGAATTAACACTGCCCCATTTCTGGTCACTGACATAATCTCTTTTAGACAAGACACTTTCAGAATTCCACTTCCCCTCACCTAGCATTTTATGTGTGACTGTTGTTGACCCAGGAAACTGCCTGTTTTCCTTTATATGTGTGAGCAAGCAAATCAAAGTATGTATATTACTGAGAAGGATGACCTGTTAATTTCCATGGTTGCACGCTGCATGTAAAATGGGCTAATCAAATCATATTTAATGTGAATGAATATGAACTAGATTATTATTACTAGAATATTTAATTGTGCAAAACAATAACGATATTTCAAACATGCATTACACACATACCAATAATGAAGTTGGCCTTGGAGGCAGACTGGCCATAGTGCTGTTCAATGTATTTAGGCTTATATGTTACCATGCCAATCAGAGAGTTAAACTGTACAATTGTTATACAGAGGTACAAGAAATATATGGGGTTCCCAAGGAGTCCTTTCAGTGAGGGAATGAAATCTGGAGAAAAAAAAAGTCCAACACCAACTTTAGATACAATACAGAAAAAGTACTTACACACTTAGTGCTAAAAATATTGAGTTTTGACTCTCTAAATTACATGGCATAATAAATCAGGTTGACTTATACAGTGGAGGTTACTGCAGGTTTCCATTACCAATGTAATTGCAAAATACAAATATTTTCAAAAATGAATGCTATACTTTCACAAGATAATTAAAAAACGCATGAAACAATTCCAAACTAAATTTTGTGCAACATAAGGTTATACAGGTGCTTAGCTTACATTAACTAAAAGTAGAAATTAGCAAGTTTTAGTAATTGTACTTAAACTACTTAGGCATGCTACCAATTATTGTATGACAATAATGACTTTCATGGCGTTAATTTTCTTTTGTGTAAAATACTTTTCCAATTAATCACAGTTAAACCACCCATGTATGGCTACTCTCAATATATAAATAGACTTCACTAAAGGAGGAGTTTGCAACGAGCCACCCAAATTGGGACCCAAGTGTAGCCATGCACCGGGTGACACCTCAGCACCACACTGAAACTTTGTGAGGTGTTTTTATAGTGGCTGGAGTGCCAATTCTAACATCAACCTCCAAGTTTTCCCTGCAAGTTGGAAGACCTTCTTGCTGGACTGGATGCAGGTTAATATCATACCCAGGATGAAGCAATTGCAGGTTAAGGGCTTTGCTCAATGGCCCAATGGCATTTACAGGATTTGAACCAACAACCTTCCGATTGCCACAGCAGATCCCTAGCCTCAGCGCCACCACTTCACCCTTCATCTTCAAAGCACGGGTTTAAATGCCACAAAATACTGGTGGCTACTAAAAGTCTTTGATAGGCACAAAAAGCATTTCTTGAAAGAAATGGAAACATAGTAACTAAAAACAATTCACACCCTTGGGCATTTCAACACTGTATTGTGTTACAATATGAACAAAAGTATAAATGTTCTGTGATTTGCAGAATGGAATCAACCTATGTGCAGCTGAGGCATTTTACATTACTTTGTTAATACAGTATACATAATGTGAGTGTTGAAAAATTACAACATTGATACATTTTGTAGTTAAAATTAAATTACACCAGGATAATTTTGTAACATTCAATTATAATCTAAAAGCCAATTGAAGATTTTAGGAACTTTCCAAGTACTGTAATTGGAAATTCCCCAAAGCAGAAGTAACAGCAAAAATAGAGAACAAGTGGTAGTCTGTACTGGTCACAACACCCTCACAAACTGGTCATCACACTAGCCAGTAAGTCCATTCCATCACCTATGTTGACTCTGAGTGAATTATATTCTAGCAGAATGAGGATATTTATTTGGACTTGAAAGAATTAATTTATTTTCTAAATCCTAGGCATATCCTAACCAAACTAAACAAACCCACAGAGTTCTAGGAATGCCATCCATACCATAAAATATGGTGGTGATAAAAATATTTTAGTGTCATGATCTAGCCTGCTGGAAAATAAAAGCAGCATTCTAACATTACAACTATTTTGATTGACAAAGGTTACATAAACTACATACTAAACAATATTCAATTTCCTTTCCAGTGTCAAAACTGCTACTTCTTCTATATATAAGATATTTAAATAAACAATGAGGTACACCAAAACAGAGCCATGCCTATGTCAAACTAAAATATTTAACCTACAAACAAGGTTTTTTGTAGTTTTCGTTTTCTTTTCACCTTAACACTATGCCGTATCTTTTTATTTTAAGAAATATTAGATCTTCTCTTTCATTCTTTCTTAATACTAATTTTCCTTGTTTTTAAACATTCTGTAGTTTACATTTACTCTAGACACTATATTTAGTTATACTTTTCTGTTAATTTCTAGACTTTTCCATTTTATCTTGTATAACTCTGTATTATATAGAATCACTATCAGAATCATTATCAGAAATGTCAGCACTGCTTGGACATTGTAGGGTGTGTGCATCAAAGGGTTTTTTTTTATGCTATTTGCGTACTGTATATGTTGGTGTATGTGGCGAGTGCATTTATGGATCCAGTCGCTGCCTTTTATGTTGGTGTAGTTTTATCAGATTCATTTAATACTGTTATTTCTGCTGTGTCTGTTTCTCTCTGTCATTTTCTTAATATTATGTAAATTATATTTTTTTAATCTATCAATATTACAGGAAGGGGTCCAAAGATGGTTCTGGTCTGACCTGCTATCTGACTCAATTACACCACCAAAAGCCTGGTGACATATAGCATTATTGTCCGGGAATGGGCAAAGAGTTATACAGTTAATCTGACATATAGCCAAATGGCCTGCCCCAAGTGGAGCTCTGTGCATGACTCTATATGTAAATAAGCATGCTCGACAATACACCAACCTTTTGCCATCCGGGTCAAAGAATCTGACAGAATAGGGAGTACTGCATGTACCCATGGAGGCCACTTCATGTTCTACTTTTATCTCCCTCCATTTTTGCTTCTAGTCATGCAACATCTATGCAGGCAACAACAGAGCAAGGCACACTCCTGAGCTTTATAGCTCATCTTCTTTGACCTTTACTGAACTTTACTCTTTTCACTTCATTTGCATAAATTGTCATTCCCCTCTACAATTCCTTTTCAGTGCTCAGCCATTTGTTATAATAGACTATTTGCTACAGTATTATTATTGACAAATATTGACAAATAAAAAAAAAAATAAGTCTGCCAATTTTCTTTTTTGTGTAACTCCATCAAATTTCAATAAAAAATGCTGTATGTCAATGCATTTTTTAGATTTTGGGATATTTCTTTTTTCTATTGTAAGGATTACTTTTACCAACTACAATAGAATACCATACCCCTAGCCCTCATAAATACAAGTAATGCTGTACATTCATGGATTGCAGTCTGCCACAGATTTTGCTACTTAACAGTTCTGTTAAAAGCAAACCTGTTAATTAAAGCAAACACTTAGCTATATCAGGCTACTGACACATATGTGATTATATATGAAATATCTCTAGGCCAGGGGTTTTTAACCTTTTTTCTTGAAAAGGCTCTCTAGGATTCAAAATATTTTGAAGTATACTGATTTTCTTACAGTCTTAAATTGTTAAGTACTGAAATCTTACTAGTCACAACTAAAAGTGAGATTTCATAACTCTCACCTCTGCCCCTATTACTTCATTTGGGGATTTTAACAAGTGATTAGAGAGATATGTTTTTGTGCTTGTGTATGTCTTTTAGTTTTTCATATGCATATCAGATGTTTTTTTTAATTCATTATTTTTTAATGTAAGAACTTTATTTGATAAGGAATAAACATTGACCTAAAATTTCCATATTTTTAAATTATAAAAATTATACAGTTAAATAGGAATCCAGATTAAAGGAACCAGAAAAATAACTTGTTAAAATATAACTTCAGGTCAAAAAAGAGGAAAATATTACTTTCATGTTTTATATACTCAATATTGTCAATGTGTGGTTCTAGTTTTGATAACTTTCAGCATAGTTCTGCTTCTGATTTCAGCCTATCACTATATATTATTTTTAAAGGAAAAATGAAGCTTATAGAACACCGGCAACTCTGTCCGAAACAATAGATTTCTTATATAAATGTAAAGAATAATTATTTATGATTATCATTATTAATGCCAAAATTATATGTTAGATACGTGTACTTTATTATCAATAATTGTTAAATTTCATCTTCATTTTTCATTGTATTTTACTCTTCTTTAGCCTGACAATTTCTAAAATGTTTCTAAAAATAATGGTACAAAAAGCAAGTTCACCAAAATTTTAAATCTTGCAAAGTTGGTGAACCACACCTGAGAGAATGAGAGAGAGAGAGAGAGAGAGGGACATGCTGTGCAGTTTGCTCATGGAGGTACAGATGGTGAGAAAGAGAGCACGCATTTGAGATGTTTGTCTCCCACTGTGAAATGAGTGTGCTGATATACAGAAACAATTTTGGACACTGGGGGATTTGGGAGTTGGGGCCACATGCACTGATGTGAGTAAGCTCAAAGAAAAATGGTGCGTACATTGTAAGAAATGCTGGTAAACACTAGTATGCATACATTAGCCATGTACATACCAACCCATTTCAAACACTGGTTTATTTAAAAACTAATCAATTTAAAGACAATCTTTAAATTTCACATTTTTTTTTAATAATGTTAACCTTGTCTGAGCCATGACCCCTCAATCTGAAGACCATTGGCTTAGGTAGGATGGGGTGTCAAACAATGTATTTGTTAAATGCAAATAAGGAAAAATAACTCATTATATCTTTGAAAATTATCCAAATGCATTAGCATACTAACTTTGACAGCCCTAATACAGATTAATCTGGAAAAATTCCTATAGCAAGGAAATATTAATTGTATACATTAAAAGACCTTAATGTAACAAAATAAAATGAGTTAAATTCCAACAGCACCACAAAAATAGTGTTTTGCCTTAAGGTTTATAAAGTATTTGAAAATTTTAGTTTTTATATAGTACAAGCTAAAGATTTCTAAAACAATTTCCATATCCAGTTGCTATTATTACTTAACTTTGTGACAATGAAATGCTGAACTAGTTTCTACTCCAGTTGTACACACAGGTAAACAGATGGGTCTTATGTGAAACAGCTGTTGTTTGTTTTTTTTACTCTACATCATGCAGAAGAAATGATATAAAGAAGTTATTACATCCAAAAATAAAGATATGCAAGGTTTTTCTTGCCCTTCAGAAATTTCAACTATTTTGCTGATTATGCCTTTACAGGGAAAAAGTGTTTTCCCATAATGTATTATAATAATTGTTAATACTACTACTATTTTTTATTTTTGAAAATATTACTTTGTAAATGTGCTTTCAATTGGTAGCATTGCCTGAATGTGAGCCTTTTAGTTCCACTTTTCAGGAACAAGTAAAAAGAGATGTAACAAATGTGTCGTGGACACTCTAGAAACAGAAAATTACTATATACATACAACTATAAATAAAGCTGAAAAAGTATGCATTTCAAATTTGGTTTTGAAAGCAGGAAAATGTTTCGGTGACATACAATAACAAAAGTATACAGAAGATAGTTAAAGCACAAAATGTAGAGCTCAGTTGGAAATGTCATATAATACCTTAGATTGGAGTACTGCAATGGAGAATATATTCACCAGAGTCAGTCTTATACTTGCTGGTCAAAAACTTTAGTCATACAATTGATTCAGATCATGAATTCACACATCTGGATTCTCAACATTCACGTTATAAAGCTCTGTTTGATTATCATTTTGGAGGCACTGACACTTTCATGTTTGCTAGCATTTCTTCTCCTAATGTATTCCTGAAACTTATAGTTATGAATACACTAGCTGTACCCCGTGGCTGCACCCACATAGTAATGAAAGAGGACAAACTTTAAAAATCAATAGACATTGGCACTATATCTGATCGTGTTCAGCTCTGATGGGAAAGCATTCCCTGCGTGGGGAGAAAAGCACATGGCCATGATATCTCTGCAATCAGCAGTTACCATCTAAAACACATGGAGCTCTGATCTCTCTCTCAAAATCATCAGAAATTACCCCTTAACAATCTACAGATGAAAATGTCTGTTGAACAAACAGGTATCGCCAGCTAAGCTGAGACAAGGTGCACTCCAACACGTGGCGAGACGTAGACCAACTCAAAGAGAGGTTGACGAGTGAATGATTAAGGCCGCTCTCGGCCGACAGCCACTTTCTTGGATTTGCATAAATACATTGGTACCGCAAGCGAACTATGGTACTTAGCGTAATGAGAGAAATCAACTGGAAAGTTCAAGCAAATTATAGAAAACAACCAGATCTAAATCCGTTAAGTAATTCTCTCGTGAAAACTGGAAAGACATACAAACAGAACGCGCTTGGACCACAAAATTTTAAAACCGTTTCTTAGCAAGCACCTATGGGCCAAGGGTAACCTACATTCCAAATTTCAAGTCCCAAGTCCTCATGGTTCAGGAGATTTCGTGATGAGTGAGTCAATGGTATTTGCCTTTTATATACTGTATATAGATTTATTTGTGTGTGGCTTACCAGCTGCCTTCATTTATGTTTTATTATGATTCTCTTCTGTTGTTCCATGAAGTAATCATTTAAATTTCTCAACCTCGATTCCTAATTACTTTTATTTAACATTCACTCATTTACTTTCATTACATCTGTTATTCAAAAATATTTTAGGATTCTTGCTTCCAAGTTTAAGCATCTAAACAATTTTAAGTCATTTATAAATCCCCTGTCACAACAGCATTTTACTCTAATTGTAATATTCTTTCTTTAATAGAGTAATAATACATTTGCAAAAATTAGATTTAGCATTTAAAAATATTCTGGGTAAAGTGGGATCCCTATGAAACCTCTGTACCTTAGTTATGCAAACTGGTTATTTTCTCATTGTGTACTTTTGAGAAATGCATTTTTTCTCACATACAAAAAGATGTATTATCTCTGTATTCTTCTTTGGATTTATATGTTCTTAAAATGTAAAAGCGCTGGTAGCAAATTGGGCCCAACTATCCAAACTGGGCCACATTATCCAAATGGGATAACACTTATTTTGATATAATAAATAACTTTACTGATATAAAAGTCAATATACATTGTTCTCCTTGTATTCCTTCCATCTTCTGCTATGACTACATTCACTGGATTTCTCATTCTCTCCTTCTCAATAATTACTTACACATCAAATTAACAAGTGCCATCCTTTTCTTATAAAATTGTAGTTACCACAAAGATTACTAAAGTTCTTACTCAAATTCTTTCCTTAAATATTATTCAAGAATATCATCATACTCTCGTCTCCTTTTATGAAACTGCAGTCCTGGATAGAAATATTGGAAAACAGAAAAGCTAAAAATCAAAAATGTGTGCATAAGTAATTTACCTTTTGCCATTTCGGTGAAACTTATAGGCTCTTCCACAATGTACTTATGAGCAGCTGCAGATTGTTTAATAAATCTGGATTGTTCAGGAGATGATTTTGAATTTCTTCTTTTTCTGGGGTCTGGCAGAGTCTTTGGAAGGAACCAGAATGGAACCGCAGACAACAAAGAAATAACTCCAGCAATCAAATATCCAAGCCACCAGGCACCAACCCACCGTGAGTCTGCAGGAGTTATTGTAACACTGTCTAGAAAAAGTAACATAGTAAACTGACCATATTAATTTATTTTCTGCTGGAAGTTGTTAACATGGAGCTTTTGCCTCCCTCTACACAAATTCTAATTGATCAGATTTTTTGTTAGCCTCTTATTTCTTATGTAAATACATATGCATGCTTATATAAATTAAAGATACATGAGTATATTCTTTTCTGTTCCTTGTTTGTATTTTTACATCAGATTGAAATGTTCCTTGTTTATAATGTTTGCTTTCTGCATTTGCACAAAATGAGTTACTCCTTTTTAAACACTGATTCTAACTATTCAGGTATGTGTTCCTCTCTAACTTGGTAATGGTTACGTTCTCTTCAAAATTTCTCCCCAGATAAGTTCTTTGATAATGCAGAAATAAAACTACTTGCAAACAGATATTCTTAGACAGCCTGCAAATGTAGTTTTCCCTCTTTAGTTAGTGTTCATATTTTAAACTTACCCATTTCCACAAAGCCAACATCAACAAATATCCCCGCACACAATGATCCTAGTAAGAATCCAAACACTGGACCTATAATTGAGATGGTTTGAACACAACCTAGAAAAATAGAAAAGTTACAAACGTTAGGCCATAAAAAAGTCACCAAAATAATTTAAAATTATTTTTTAGTTACCAATATAAAAAGCAGCATTTTCTTCAAGTGCAAAATCATCGACATAAGAAATTCCCAATGGCTGTATTGGAGTCTCCCCAATGCCTCTCAGCATGTTTCCAAGAAAAACATAGATCCATGTGGACAGCCCTGCCTCTTTTTCACAACCTGTCAAGAAACAGAGTGATGAAGTGATGAAGATGGTAATGACACTGCCATAATGACACTCGTAAAGACTCAGCCCAAAGGAAGTTAGCATTCAACTTGCTTTGTTGGAATGATTTCTAGAGGATTGTGGTCCATGCGGATTGAAAAGCATCCCACAGTTTAGGCATGTATCTTGCCACATATTCATGCTTGGAACCTACTGTTCCATTTCATCATAAAGGTGCACTATTGGATTATAATCTGGAAACTGTGCATGCAATTGCTGTTATCCAGCAGCTCAAAGTCACAGGCTTATCTCCTTTAATGATAAAATAAAAAAATTACCCCTTCTTCTGCTATTATCAGAATTTGCATAGGAACTTGCTAACAATAACATTAAACTATAAATCACTTGTAACAACTGTTACAATAAACTTGGGATGCAGAAACTGCACCTAAGTATCACATAACAAAGCCAATGCACAGGATGCAGTCTGAAACTATTTATTCAGGTAACAAACTGTAGATTTTGTGGGTGTCTCGGTACACACTACCGTATGCACACATTGACTGCTGGTACTTCGAAGCTCAAACAATGACCTGGATCACAGAGTACCCATTCAAATCAAGCACTGCTATCTAGTATAAAACACGGATCCCTGTGTGCTCACTCACTCTCTTGAATGCCGTGCAGCTAATTATGCATGCTGGAAACAAACCTTAAAAGGGTCTGACCTCTACACCTCCCAGAATTAGAAAACACAAGAGATGCCATAAAATAATAACAACAAAATTAACATACGGAAGGCATTTCTATCTTCTTGATTGAAGAAAAAAGTGCAGAGCATTTGCACAGATAGATTAGAAACAAAAAATAGGTGTCAGCATGACTTCAGAAAATACTGTGTTACACAGGAGCATGTAATGGAAGGAGAAGGAAAGACAGCTTATTTGGGTTGTTTTTTTCTCCAAGACACTGAGTGGCAGCACATCAAGGCTAGGATTCCCAAATGGACACCGCACAGGGCAGGCTGGGTGCTGTAGTCTCAGGGGGCAGCCCGGTTGGGTGCGTTGGGATCTGCCAAGGGGAGCTGTGGGAATCACTAATCCCTGCTTTATGGGGCTTCAGCCTTACTTGGAAGTGCTTCCGAGGAACAATTTCATGACACTGGAAGTACTCCTGGGTTCAGTATAAAAGAAGCAGCCCTCCTCCAGTACAGGGAGCCTGAGTTGGGGGGAAGCAAGCAAAGCTTGCCTGGAGGTACGGAGATGTGGGGAAAAAGAAACTGGACTGTTTTGTGTTTAGTTGTACCCTTTGGAGACTTGTTAATTCCCACAATTAAACCTATTATTTATATAGAGACTTATGTCTGTGCATTTGTGTCAGGAGTTTGGGGTGCTACAGGTACACCATCCAGTTAGTCACAAGATGCATAAAATGCTTTTCTAGATGTGGTAGTTGCAGTTTTAAATACAACTATTTTCCCTGTATACTTTTTCTGAAAATAATTTACTGGCTTTAGCTGAAATGTTGAATGTGCCGGTTTCTACTTGGCACATTTGAATCATTACGAATCGAGATGATTATCTAACCTTCCACATGAAACTGAATTTTAAAAACTAAGGACAAAGGTTATTATTATTAATGAAAACTAAATAATACAACTAAATAGGCATTTTGTAAAACAAAATACATTTCTGGTTAGTGATCATTTTTGCCAACTCCATAATTTAATTATACTTTTAGATTCAGAGTTATGATTTATGGCAATTTTAAACCAAGTTTGAATTTTTTGTTTTATAATCTAGCTGTATGTAATAAGCTATTAAAAAAGTATGTGGTTAAGCTGCCAGGGCAATTTTGTTTTAATTCTGGTCATGATCAACATTCACCATATCGGTTTAGACTGATAAATAAATGAATGGTTATTACTAAATACAGGTCAGGTCAGGTCCGGCTGGAGAGCATGCACTGGTACAGAGCATTGCCACACCCACCATACAACAAACCAACTTGGGACCTTGCAAAGATATTGGGAGCGCGACACATCTCTTTCTGGTGGCCTCATGACCTCCCATGGTCATTAAAGGCCTGGATCTTGGCTTTTATCCAGGACACTTGCAAGCCCAGACACTCAGACTTCTCACTCAGTCTCTCGAAAGCCCCAATCAGAGCCTTCATTGACTCTGCAAAGATCAAAACATTATCAGCAAAGTCAAGACCAACAGATGCCCCAGAGCCGCTGGACCCCATGACCCTGCCCAACACCCAGTCCATGCAAGCACTGAATAGACCGGGAGCAAGAACACACCCCTAACAAACCCTAGATTCAACTGGGAAAAATGCAGATGTTCTGCCGCTACTCTGCACAGTACCAGTGCAAAGGCCAGCCATGATATCCAGCAACTTTGGGGGGATCCCGAAAACTCTCAGGATGTTCCACAGGGCAGCTCGATCAAATGAGTCAAATGATTTATGAAAATCAACAAAGAAACTCTGCCGATATTCACGTTTGCACTCAATGAGAACCCTCAGTGCCAGGATGTGGTCAATGGTAGACTTCTTAGGCGTAAGGCCAGACTGCTCCGGTCGCTGGTAAGTGAGCAAGTGATCACGGATCCTATTAAAGATGACCCAACAAGGACCTTATCCAGCATCAATAGCAGTGTTATCCACCTGTAGCTACCACAATCCAGGCAATCACACTTCCCTTTCTAGACAGGGATGACAAGTCCTGTTTTCCAGTCAGTTGGTATGACACCCATCTCCCAAATGGAAGCAAAGATTGCTTTCAATGCCAGAAGGACAGCCTTACCACCATCCTGAAGAAGTTCACCTTGGATACCACAGATCCCTGCAGCCTTCCCTATCCTTAGCTGGTTCATTACTTGTGCAACCTCGGTGAGATTGGGGGGTTCACAGCTAATTGGAGGATCAACGTCAAAAATCCATGGACCCAGAGATGTCCAAAGTCCTAATGTACTAACTACTACTACATTAAACTCACATTTATTTTTTCAATTATTTATTTTTATTTATTTTACTTGTTGGACTCAAAACATTATAATGCAAAGAAGCAATGTGGCACAGTGGTTGTGCTGCTGACTCGCACTAAGGAGACCAGTGTTTGTGTCCCAGATCCTCTCTGCATAGAGTTTACATGTTCTTTCCATGTCTGCATGGGTTTTCTCCAGGTGCTCCAGTTTCCTCCTGCTGTCCTAAGACATGCAGGTTTGTTGAATTGGCAAGCCAAATTTGGTCTTAGTTTGTGTTTGTGTTTGCCCTGCAATGGATTGGGTTTGCTCCTGCCATGCGCCCCATGCTAGTTGGGATTGGCTCTAGCCCAATCCCTGTAACCCTGATTTGGATAAAGCTGGTTAGAAAACTACATGACATCATAACACATCTCAACTGCATATACGAGAGAAAAAAAGAAGATAGTAATGTAAATAGAGATTGCCATCTAAACCATATAGTGTAAAGAAAATGTAAGCACATGTTTACTTCAGAATTGTATTTATGAGTTTCTGAAAAAGTTCTGAACACAGCCGATAACCTTGTTCGCCTTGTTTTGATTTTATTTTCCTGGAAATTTCCCATGTCACCGGCTTAGTCAAACATGTTTCTTTTCAGTGCTCCAGGATACTTTGCAAGGCCAGTGTGACATAACAACACTTTCACACATGCATAAGTTCACTGCCTAATCTGCTTCATGCATGCATGATGTCACGTCCCATTCAAGTTGGATTTAAAACACCTACAGTATTTTAAATTGAGGAATACATTAGCTGATCATAGTGAGAATATTATGAGTACTGCCAAGGGTTGTATAGCAGTGATTCCTGTGTGCTCCCTCAGTCTCTAGTCACTGCACTGTGCAGCACAGCATGGCTAATTTGCATACACAAAGAACCATGTGCAGAGTCTAGTCAAGGCTTAAATTAGCCCTTCCCTTCCATAAGTGAGAAAACATATGAGACCTTATGAAATAATAATAATAACAAAAGAATGTATTATTAATATTTAATATTTTTAAGGCATTTCTTTCTTCTCAATCGAAGAAAAAAATCTGCAAAGACAGACCGCCTGTAGACGCCTCGTCTACAGTCTACAGTCTACAGTCACCGGCTGCTGCTTCATGACACAGCTAACGTGTGCCCCAAGATTAGAACTCTGTGAGCACAATGTTTTTTAACTTATTGCTAATTTGTGGCCATATGTTGTATTTTGTTTGTGGTTATCGTTCCGTCTGAGTCTTTTGTTGTTTGAGTCACAGTGGCTCAGTGGTAAGCACTGCAGCCTCACAACTCATATCACATTTTTATCTATAATAATCATCCAGTGGTGGCACGGTGGCGCAGTGGTAGCACTGCTGCCTCGCAGTTAGGAGACCTGGGTTCGCTTCCCGGGTCCACCCTGCGTGGAGTTTGCATGTTCTCCCTGTGTCTGCATGGGTTTCCTCCGGGCGCTCTGGTTTCCTCCCACAGTCCAAAGACATGCAGGTTAGGTGGATTGGTGATTCTAAATTGGCCCTAGTGTGTGCTTGGTGTGTTTGTGTGTCCTGTGGTGGGTTGGCACCCTGCCTGGGATTGGATTCCTGCCTTGTTGGCTGTGAATGGCTCCAGCAGACCCCCGTGACCTTATGTTCGGATTCAACGGGTTGGAAAATGGATGGATGGATAATCATCCAGCATAGTTAATAAATGTTTCTTTAGCCCTCAAGGACACTTAAAAGAACACTGTACCACTATAATCCAGTCAAAACTAGTTTCCCAGTTTGTCTTTGGCTTCAATGCATATTGCGGAGTTTGGCAAAGTTACTGAACAGTTCCGTAACAGAAATATAACTAAATATTTTTGCTCACTCTGATCTGTAGTAGTAATAATGAAATAAACTGTCACTCCATTTCATTAAACAACTATACACCATTTGGTTATGTAGCCTAACAAGCAAGACAGCTGTTAGCTACCTAAACAGAATATGCAAAGAATTGGTCATAAATGGAAAAGTACTGTCTGGGAGTACTTTGAGTATGAGGCTGACAGTAATAAGAGAAAAGTGTGTAATTGTAGATGCAGCAGTCAGGTAAGTGAATCACAATCATTTTATTAAATTATTTTTAAATATTCTTAAACTGCTTTCTTAGAGGTGTATACAAAGAGATGGAGGACAGCGACAGAATTTTAAAAAATCCTGCCAAAAATGGTAGAAGGACAAGTTACATTGGTCAACAGACTGTAGAAAGCTGCTGTCTGGTCACTCAGTTTATTGAATACTTGTATTAAGAAAGAAAGTGTGGTGGCACATCAATCAATGGAATGTCTAGAACACTTTGTAAATTACCTTGTTGTGTAGGCACAGTGTTAATAAAGATTTATTAATCTTCATCAATCAGCCATTTTTTAAAGCTAAAATAATTAATTCACCAAAAGAAAACTGATCATCAAACTGAACTTAACTAAACTGAGAATGAAAGACCAAGTAAAAACAGTATTAAAATAAAACAAACTTAATAAAATGTAACTAAAATAACCTTAATAATAATCTGTTCTCTTTTTTGTGCTTTCTTTGTTGCTTTAATTTCTGCATTTCTTTTAACAGATCTGTTTTCTTGGTTTGTGGTAGGTTAAAAAAAAGCATTTTTTTAATTATTATTATTTATTGTTTATACCACTGCTATAAACTGAAGTCATTTTCATGTTTGTGGAACCAGATTAAGATAATGTGTGTTTTGTGACATGGTGCATTACCTGGCTGGAGATATCAATTTGAAAAAGATAAATCTGTGGATGTAAAGGGATGTGCACAGTTAGAAACAATTGTTAGGTGTTATTTTTAATACTGTTTGCTGTTGTCCAGTATTAGTCATCATAGACACCTATCCTATTAAAAAACTCTGTTCTGCATAAAAACATGAGATTACATTTTTTTTCTGTGTCATCACTACATACTATATGGGATAAAGGACATAAACAAATATTTTTATGTGGAGTATTTTTTTAAGACTGAACACCATGTGCTTAAAATTTGATAGTAGAATTTATACATTATTAATAATGCCTTCTAATCTTAACATTGGGGAAAACAAAAACATGCTTTATAGAATTAATTTGGTTATCCTCAAAGTTGTTGATTCCAGTTACAGGATTACAAGGGACAGAGTCTATCTTGCCAGCATTAAGCACAAGATAGGAACCATCCCTGAACAAGACACCAGTACCATGTGGGGAACACAGACAGAAATTTGGAAATCAAAGTGTTAAGAAAAACATTTTGTGCTCAGTCCTTGTAATTTGTAAGAATGAGCCTTACAAATCAGAGTACATGCCAGAAAAGTTCTTCTCAGCATTTGAAGCATTGTAAGCAGCATTCATATGCCATGCCAGCAATTAGATTTCCTAGCACAATGCAGCAAACTACCTTGTTTAATTTGCAGTATTGTAAGGAGTTGCTCCGCTTGCCAAGAGCTCAGTGCACCACCCAAGTAATGTAAGTTAGGGAAAGTTTAATATAAGACCTCTAATACAAAAAGTGAAAGAGAGAGAAAGTGTGTAATGCAGCAGCAGGGCAATATGTTTCACTTGTGTGCTAAGATGCCAATAAAAATAAGAGAGGAAATGACATGAGCAGAACTGTAGAAACTTATAATTTTATTGATTAGATAGATAGATAGATAGATAGATAGATAGATAGATAGATAGATAGATAGATAGATAGATAGATAGATTGATTTATTATAAAATGACTAGCAAAATATCCGCGCTCTGCAGCGGCGAAGTACTGACTTAAAATTTTTATTAAGAAGAAAATTAAACCTTTTTAAACTGAGGGAAAATATACCAATACTTATTTGTTAAGGATCTGTTTGTATACCACATTGTCAGTTTGGCCCTCCGGTTGTAATAGGACCAAGCTGTGCGCTGAGCTTACTCTTGAGCATGCAACGTACAGTTGGCCATATGAAAAGTAATCTTGTTTCAAATCTCACAGCTTGGATTGCTGGTGTCATAATCGGTTTGAGTTTCATGGTTTGTTTCAATTACGACAGTATTTGCAGGACTTGTGTTGAAGTTACATTTGGCATCTGTCAAGTGTTGTAAGCATACAACCAGTTTCATCGATAACTTCACATCCAGCTTTTGAGAGTTTAAACATTCATAAACATCAAAGTGTCCACTACTGAAATTGTCACCTGTGAATCTAAGATGTTTAAGAGGCATTGGCGGTTGTTGAAAGGTGTAAAATATTTGGCCATTTCGGTACACTTGAAAGCGACAACCGAACAATTCAGCGGCATTCATCAACTCACATGCAAAACTATAGGTGAAGGGCTTAAGCATTTCACTCTTATAGTGCTCCTGTGTACTATAATTATCTCCTGTACCGTCATCAGTCCACACCTTGAACCTGTCCCAGTCATTTAATACATAAGACACAATGTTCCTCCGGATATCAAGAGTGAGCCTGATATGGCCGTGCAATATGTAACAAAGAGAATGGAAAAGGCAGGTGCCATCTCCGGGCATGGAAACCATTCGGTAAGTGACAGTTCTTTGATCAATGGTGATCACCTCGATAGACATGTTAATGGGGGTACGGTTGGAATGATAAAGGAAATAATGTAAAGTAAGTCTAAAATACCTACACAATAACTATAATCGTAATAAACGAACAATAAAACAGCGGAGAAGCCATGGATTAAATAAAAAGGCTGTAGTTATCAGCAGAGATACATGAATCCCGTGGCAAAGCAAGGAAGGGAATGTAGAGACTGGAGCGACGGACGGCCTTATATAGGCAGCCAGCCAACAATGTGGGAGGCGTTGGGATGGGGGACCCAACGCCGCCTTACACAGTGACCGAGCTGCAGGCTATGGATGTATATATGTACATAAGTAGGATTCAGTTATCGTTGGGAATCCGCGTACCAAATTTCTTGAAGATGGGCCCATAAGTAACAAAGACTGTTGGAAAGTTCAATATGGCGGCCAACAGTGGCGTCATATCACCGAAATAAGTACATAAATTGGTTTCGCTTAGCGCAGGGAAGCCGCCTATCAAATTTCATTAAGATGGGACCATAAATAAGAAAGTTCAACATGGCGGACGTTGTCGACCGTTATGACCGTTACGCATAGAATTTCAAAATGAAACCTGCTTAACTTTTGTAAGTAAGCTGTAAGGAATGAGCCATTCAAATTTCAGCCTTCTACCTACACGGGAAGTTGGAGAATTAGTGACATTGGAAACTTCAATATGGCGGCCGACAGTGGCATCATACCACTAAAATAAGTACGTACATCAGTTTTGGTTAGCGCATGGAAGCCACCTACCAAACTTCGTGAAGATGGGGCCATAAATAAGAAAGTTCAACATGGCGGACGTTGTCGACCGTTATGACCGTTACGCATAGAATTTCGAAATGAAACGTGCTTAACTTTTGTAAGTAAGCTGTAAGGAATGAGCCTGCCAAATTTCAGCCTTCTACCTACACAGGAAGTTGGAGAATTAGTGATGCTGGAAAGTTCAATATGGCGGCCGACAGTGGCGTCATACCACTGAAATAAGTACGTACATCTGTTTCGGTTAGAGCAGTGAAGCCGCCTACCAAATTTCGTGAAGATGGGGCCATAAATAAGAAAGTTCAACATGGCGAACGTTGTCGACCGTTATGACCATTATGCGTAGAATTTCGAAATGAAACCTGCTTAACTTTTGTAAGTAAGCTGTAAGGAATGAGCCTGCCAAATTTCAGTCTTCTACCTACACGGGAAGTTGGAGAATTAGTGATGCTGGAAAGTTCAATATGGCGGCCGACAGTGGCGTCATACCACTGAAATAAGTACGTACATCGGTTTCGGTTAGAGCAGTGAAGCCGCCTACCAAATTCCGTGAAGATGGGGCCATAAATAAGAAAGTTCAACATGGCGGACATTGTCAACCGTTATGAACGTTACGTGTAGAATTTCGAAATGAAATCTGCTTAACTTTTGTAAGTAAGCTGTAAGGAATAAGCCTGCCAAATTTCAGCCTTCTACCTACACGGGAAGTTGGAGAATTAGTGATGAGTGAATCAGTGAGTGAGTCAGTGAGGGCTTTACCTTTTATTAGTATAGACTAGCAGAATACCCGCGCTTCGCAGCGCAGAAGTACTGTGTTAAAGAAGTTATGAAAAAGAAAAGGAAAAATTTAAAAAATAACGTAACTTGATTGTTAATGTAATTGTTTTGTCATTTATATGAGTGTTGTTGTCATATCTATCTATATATACATATATCTATATCTATACTAATAAACGGCAAAGCCCTCACTGACTCACTCACTCACTCACTCACTCACTGACTCATCACTAATTCTCCAACTTCCCGTGTAGGTAGAAGGCTGAAATTTGGCAGGCTTATTCCTTACAGCTTCCTTACAAAAGTTGGGCAGGTTTCATTTCGAAATTCTATGCGTAATGGTCATAACTGGAAGCTGTTTTTCTCCATTTACTGTAATGGAGATGAGCTTGAAACCCGTGGGGGCAGAGTTTCGTGTGACATCATCACGCCTCCCACGTAATCACGCAGTACGTAGAAAACCAGGAAGAGGCCCAAAAAGCGCTGAAGAAAACATGCATTATATAATTGAGAAGGCAGCGAAACAATAAGAAGCGAGCGAGTGACATATACAACCATATTCATGAGTTCTGCTACTTCGGAAACAAAGCACGATGTAAACCTAAACTTTAAATTAAGTTCATAGACAGGCTGCTGCTGGCGTTTGTAATTTAGTGCCTGCCCATATAAGGCCGTCCGTCAGCGGCAATCCAATAGCAAACTGCCACGGGTAAATATTCACAGGTGAAGGACTGTGCTTATGCAGAGGAAGATGAGATGGTCAGGCTGGTGTTTGGCACAAACTCAGCGAAACTGCGAGAGAAAGTTTTAAGTGCCGGGACTTCGGTAACATTAGATACAGCCATGGACATAGCACGACATGGCACCAGCACAGCTGGGAAACTTCGATGCATGTACACCGAGCGGCTCACGTGAACTGACGCAGTGCACAGACAAAAAGCAACAGTTCCAAAGAGCGCTGAACAAAAAACGAATTACACAATTGAAAAGGCAGCAAAAAAATATGAAGCGTCTGATACATACAAGCATATTCATAAATGCAGCTACTATGGAAACAAAGCACACGGTGGAAAAAGTCAATGTCCCGCTAAAGGAAGACAGTGTAAAAAAAAAAAAACCCGTGCATGCAGTGTGTGAGGTCTCAGATAAAGAAGAAGACGAGCTGTTTATTGATGCAGTAAGAAACGAATCGATGAATGAAACCTGTCATCTTTACAACGATTGACAAACACGGAATGTAACTTGAACACAACACATCCTACAAATACGAACCTGATTGAAAGAAATAATGATAAT
>JANRMT010062794.1:1298978-1313860 GCA_026402145.1 Polypterus bichir lapradei
TAGATAGATAGATAGATAGATAGATAGATAGATAGATAGATAGATAGATAGATAGATAGATACTTTATTAATCCCAAGGGGAAATTCACATACTCCAGCATCATTTTGACCTGGTCATTTTAAAAGTAGCGATTTAAGGTAGAACGGATCTACGAGTTTTTTCGTAGGCTCTGGTAATTCTAGTGTTAAGTATAGAGCTGCCAGGAAAAAGGAAAAGAGGCAGGTCTAAGAGGAGGTTTATGGATGTGGTGAGAGAACATGCAGATGGTGGGTGTAACAGACCAAAATGCAGAGGACAGAAAGATATGGAATAAGATGATCCGCTGTGGCAAACCCTAACGGGAGCAGCCAAAAGAAGAAGAAGTAGTACGCATGCCAGCAACCACTGCAGGCCAAGACAAAAGATACAAGACTGCAGCACTTACTGTATATGTATTTGTATGTCTAGGGGTGTGTGTGTGCGTGCATGTGTGTATTATAAAAGGGTACCGGGCTAGAAAGAATTTGCTAAGATATCACCAAGGAAGCAAAAGTGAAGGGTGCTGTAGGTACTAGCTTGTTTGACATCCCAGAAATGGAACTATAAGGACATCAGTGCAAATGACAGAGAGAATGTGGATCTCTGGAAGGGGCCTGAAGAGATTAATTTAGGTAGTTAAGTAGATGTCAAACATGCCTGACTCTCTACTTACAAAGAAAGTGAGTGAGAAAGAACAGTATATGGCCCCATATCAGGACTGTTGGGTCATGATGCCCTTTAAAGTTTAAGGACAAACTAGAGACAGACTCATAAAGTGCATACTGTATTGCTACTTTTAGCTTTTCACACTCCACATCTTCATTTTAGAATGGCACACTTGCACTGTGGCTAATACTGCTGCCACAAAGCACCAGAAGACTGAATTAGAATCTTGTTTTGCTCATTGTGTCAACTATAAATGCTCTCTTCATGTTTCTGTCAGTTTTTCTCTCATATTCCAAAAGCATACATGTCAGGTAAACTGTTATTTCTAAGGGTGCAGTTTGTGTACTCAATACAACCGTAAAATTTGATTATTAGAAAATTAAAGAATATTCCTAATATTATTTAATATTATACCAAAAGTGGTAATTTTATCAAATAAATACTGTGTTTTTCTATGCATTATTCTTTTACTTGTGTGTTCTTTCATTATAATGTACAACACAGTAAACAGATTAATGAACAAAGAATAGCTCTGTATGTGCTTTGCTCCTCCATTTGTTTAAAGCTGTTTTGGTTACATGAAACATATAGTAAAGTAAGTCTTACAAAGCTTCAGGGAATGATTCTTTGACTTTTAGAATAATCACCAATGTTGCATTTAATTACAAATACGCTTGACTAGAAGCATGAATAATGAAATCTGTAACAGCTGCCTCATGCTTTAGTGGCTTTAATGCCTGAAAAATATATCTGCTTTGCATTTTTGTTAAAACATAAGGATGACTTCCAGGAAAACGTTAAAAGAACACATTAAGAGGAACAAAGGGAGTATGTGTGTTAGAAGATCTGCATCAGATAAATGGAATAGACACATAGTGCTTAACTTTCTGCCATTCAAACTGAACTTATCATACACACACTACATTTAAAAAAGTAAATTTTTTTTTTGTAAACTAGCGGTGCAATTTAGAAGTTTTAGCTACCACCGTTGCTCATTTTACTAAAGCCATTTGAATTAAAAATATATTTGTTTTAATTAGTCCATTGGAAACACATAAAATAAAATTGAATAAAGTAAATAAATAAATAACATATGGTATCCTTTGCATCATAAGACTGTTCAAGGACTTTGAGTACATATCCATTTTCACTAGTTTTTCATCCTCTATATTCAAAACATTCTTATCTCAATTAAGGTCAAAGTCAAGGCCTATACAGCGCAATCTATCACAAGTATTTTTCATTAGTATATTAACCATAAGAAAGGTTATTTGCTCCTTCTTACTGGTAATTACAGACATTTTTATATTCTGATAAAACAATGCATTGCTTAAAGAAAATCCTTATATTTAAACTTTCATACATTTTCATTCTCACCTTTAATGATAACTTCATAGCCAACAGCAAAATCAACCAGATAAAACTTCAATGTAAAACTTTCAGTGACTGACATGTAAAAACAAACTGATTTAAAACTAAGGAAATAAAAGATTCTACTCTGTTCAAGTATGTGCTATGTGATTGTATAGTTTACAAAAAAATCGGGACACTGTGTAAAATGTAAATAAAAACAGAATGTGATGATTTGCAAATTATATAACCCTACATATAAATGAAAACAGTATAATGATAACATATCAAATTCTGAAACTGAGAAATTTTATTCTTTTTAGAAAAATATGTGGTCATTTTAAATCTGATGCCAGCAACACGTTTCAAAAAATTTGAAGCTGGGGCAAGTTTACCACTGTGCTGCTTCACACTTTTTAAAAAACACCCTATAAACATTTGGGAACTTAGGAAAACAAGTGCAGTAGTTTTGAAAATGAAATGTCCCATTTTTAACTGACATAGGATTTCAGCTACTCAATAGTTCAGGGTCTCGTTTGTCAAACTTTTGTTTCATAATGAGCCAAATGTTTTAAGCGGGTGATAGGTCTGGATTGCTGGCAGGTCACTTTAGCAACTCTTTTACTACGAAGCCATGCTGTTGCAATGCATGCAGAATGCAGTTTGGTATTATCTTGCTGAAATAAGCAAGGCCTTTCCCTTAAAAAGATGTTATCTGGATAACAGCATATGCTGCTCCAAAACCTTTATATATCATTCAGCATTAATGGTGCCTTCCAAAATGTGCAAACTATTGGAACATGTGCACTAGTGGTGAATGGTGAACCCATTCCCATCTTTATTTCTGACAGCCTCTGCCTCCCTGGAAGTCTTTCTTTGGCCCATCCCAACTTTTTTTTTAAAACATGTTGCTAGTAGCAAATTCAAAATAAGCATGTATTTTTCATAAAACAATACAATTTCCTAATTTCAATATTTGATACGTTGTCTTTGTTCTATTTTCAATTAAATTTTAGTTTAAATGATTTGCAAATAATTACATTTTGTTTTTATTCACATTTTACTGTGTTTCCCAAGTTTTTTTTAACTGGGTTATAATTACATTTAGCCAGGCAAACAAGATGTTAAGAGAAACATGAATGTCAGTAAATAGTTAAAACCTGGACAGGTAACCTGTACAGCAGAAATGAGGTATCATGAGGGTACTATGTAAAGTAAAGGCTGCCCCTGAAATAATACTCTGTGGAGACAGAAGAATTAGACAGTGATCATGACAAAGTAGATGAGAGTCAAGCCGTATTCCTCCAGGACAAAACATAGTATTACAATGACCCCAAAGTCAAATCAGTTACTCCACCTAAATTTATATAAAGGCAGACAATTTAAAATTCAAAATGTTTTTTTGTTCTTGTCAGCCAAGCAGAGTGCAAAAATGCAGATCTACCAAGGTCCACTAAGGATCATATTGGACTACTGGAGACACTAAGTACCGAAACGATTCTTAGAAGTCACCACAAGCTGGAGATGAAAACAGTTCTTCCTGCCTAAGGATATTTAATCTGAAATCCAGAAGTGAGATTGGTTAAAGAACTCTGACTGGAAAGTGGGAAAGTTAAAGAACTGAACAGTAGATGAGACAGAAGAAAGGTAGAGAAAAAAGGAAAATGAAAAAAATGAGGTAAAGATGAATAAAGTTTTAGAATTTACAGTCTGTTATATAAAAGATATTATGGGAAGGAAGATTCTACTTTGAGGTTTATTTTTGTGATACTTGAGTTCTCTCATTGTCCCTCTCTCTCCACTTCATTTTTTAACAAAAAAATCCATTTTTTTAACCTTAAACAATGCACTTGTTATCCTTTTGTGTCAGTATGAAATGTGCTGTTGCTGAATTATAATAAACATGAGTGCTGGTTTTAAAACACTAATTATATTGTACTTTAACACTTGTACATGATTTGTAAGCACAACTTCAAAGGAAATCTACAAATTGTTATTACAGTTTTTTCCTCATTTTACTCTATTTAAAATGGAAAAGTAAAAATTTCTGCATATAGATTCTTATTCATTATTAAGGGCATGATTATACAAGATTTTCCTCAACTGACATTTGAACACTTCCATGGGTGAGGTATAAGGCATAAAGGGAGTTAAAACTAAGTAAAATCAAAATATAATTATCCTACAACAACCTCTGCAACAACCATAATATTAAATATGAACAAAAATAAAATCACAAAAAAGGGGAAATAAATTTTAATGAAAAATACACAATAACCTTTGCCCTATAGCCTCTGTCTTTTTACTTTTCAAGCAGATATTGTATATATCTTAGCTTCAAACAAAAGTTATTTATATGTCTTTCATTAGGGTGCCATTCTGAGCTTGCCTCATAGAAGAATGGACAGTAGTAATCTAATCAGCTATTGAAAACAGCAGCAGGACAAACTTTGCATATGCTGTCCAATTTGGACAGACAGATTCCATTAAAAAGCGACTACTTTTTTTCTACTTCCTCCTTCAGTGTTTTAAAGCTGTGAAAAATATTTGCCTATATTAATAGACAAGATTACTTCTTAATGCACTCTTTTTGGTGAGTTTGTTCTCATAATTGTTACAGATCTAAAAATTATTATATTTTTTTTACTTACAAATCTGGTACCAACATATACTGTTTATATCAGATTATAACTTTAGATGGTTAAAATGCACCATATCTGTGCTATTAAAATACCAAATATATGGATCAGGATCTAGTTATGAGTGCCACATCTTTGGAATAATACAGAAAAAAGTGGAGTACAGAGACACAGACTGGGTTTTGAATCTGAGACTTTGTAGGTATGAGGTAGCAGAGCTATCCATTAGGCCACAATAAAGACCCTGTTTTCAAACATTGGTTAGATTTTTGAAAGTTGTTTTTAAATGTGATGATTTCTGTGTTTGTTTTTCAAAAATTAACTTTTAACCTGTTTTTAACCCGCCTTTGTCTTTTTTTTCTTTTCTATGACGATGCATCCTGGAGGAGAGCAGTCATGTCTTATTGTGTTAATCTTATAAATGTAAAATGTGGCATGTGTAGTAATTGTTAGGCCACTGCTTTACTTCTAACTGCCATGCTACAGAAAACAGTACGTGAAAACATGTTTTCTCTATTATAATTTGTTAATGATGATTAAAACAAAAAGGTTATTTTTCCATAACTTTAATTGACTCTTTACTATATTTTATTGTAAATTATTGTGCTGAGAGCTACAGTTTTTAAGTTAGAGGTTTCTTCAGAGCTTTTTGCTTTTATGTTAACTCCGCAAAAGGTACACATGCACATTATCTACCTGCAGTGAGATGTGTTATACTGGTTTACAAGTAAAGTGATAAGGCAACTTCATTTGATAAATGACTTTTAAATTTGATAGAGATCTTACCTTGGCTTGTAGTCATACTTAAATGCTTGTGAATGAAAACATCACTGCTTAAATCTAATCTTACAAAGTGTATGTATGTACACACACACACACATATATTCTAACACATACAAGCATACATACATACATACATTGTCACACATGTGCATCTAGGAGCGAGCTGAATGGACCAAGTGGAGGCGATTACCCCTCAGGCCAGGGGGTGGCAAGGTGTTCTAAACCTATTTCTGTTATTTCTGCAGATCAAATACGGGGAAACATGTCTGATCTGACGTCACTTTCTGTTCCGGCACCCAGACTGACGTCACTTCCGGTTCCGTCACCCAGACTGAAGTCACTTCTGGGTTACAGACTATAAAATCCTCCACCTTGCCTAACTAAGTCAGTTCATTCTAGGAACTCAAGTAAGCAACATTATTGTGTTGAATTTATATCTTTTGCAGCCAGGAACAATATACGGGTGGCTGCCCCAAACCTTTTTCAGTGTGTTGAGACTCATTCTTTCACAGTCGCGTAGTCGGCAGGATGGCCTCCTCATGGAATCGGAAGCCAAACTAACATTATGTCTCAACACACCATCGTGCTGGATCAGTACCATTCTTGTGTTGCAGAGCTGGGGTCTGACGGTGTGTGTCGGGGGGATCTGCAGTATGTTGAGACCCAGTTCTCCTTAAAGAGAACCTGGGAGCGTTGGCATTAGACCTACAGACGAGGGCCAGGTTCTGAAAGGAAAACAGTGGAAACCTATTATGGGCTTCCGAGGATGGGGACCGACCCAAAGAAACCCACAAAGAAAAACTTCTTTGAGAAAGGTGGGGGTGCCCTGGGTCGACAGGTGAGGGAGATAATGAATTAGGAATACAACCCAGAGGAATCCCTCCAAGAACAGGCCATGACACTATGGCAGAAAGTCGGGTGTTGGCTACAGCCATATAATAAAAATGCCCGAAAGATTGTAGAAAAGGTGGCCTGTGAAATAAAAAAAAATGGCCTACCCACTAAACTTGCCCAGCTGACCTGGGGACATTCATATAATAACATGGTCACCCTTGTGGAGATCATTAACACCTTGCGGGAGGAAACCTACTTGGGACAACCAGAACGGAATCCCTGTGAACCCAGAGGGAGTTGTGCCACTAATTTAGACTCTTACATTGAGGAACATGCTTTGGAAAACTCCGATGCACGGCAGAGGGCTTTGCGAGGTGACACGAGCGTCTGCATAGAAATGCAGAGCAGGGGGCAGACTGCTTCTGCTAATCCTCTGGCCTTTTCTCATACGGGAGAAGCGCTGGTCAATGGCTTTAAAGTATCATCTTTATTTGACTCTGGCAGTAACATTACCATTGTTGCTTGCCATTTAGTGTTGCCGCGACAAAGGTTAAAAATAAAGACCTGTCTAACCTGTATTCATGGGGATGTCCAGTCGCACGAGTCTGCCCGCTGTTAGATCTGCCAAAACGGCGTTATGAAGAAAATAATGGTGGTGGTGCAAGACAATCCTCCATTCCCCTTGATACTGGGTAGAGATTGGTCAGACAGAAACTGCGGCATAACACTCACTATCCCTACGAAAACAATAGGTCTTGTTATAGACGCTGATTCTGCGTCCTCAGCTACCTCCACGCCATGTACGCAGCTGGTAGAACAGAATGTGGCTTTAGAGAATGATGTGGAAACAGCCGGACCGTCATAGAGCGAAACGTCATCTCCAAGCTCTGCGTCGGCCCGGTCTGAAACCATGGCCCTTAAGGTCGAGTCTGATCCCCTCAGTCATCTGCATTTTCAGTGTAGGCAGACACCGGCTTCATTTAAAAGGAAGCAATGGAATGATGACTCCCTTAAATGTGCAAAAAATGCAGTGGTCTCAGTAGATGGCCAGTGCACAACACATCCCATGCCACAAGATCCCCACTTTGTATTAAATAATGACCTTTTATATCGGGTGGCTGATCATGAAGGAAGGGTGAAGTCACTGCTCTTAGTTCCATGGACATACCGGCGACAAGTCTGTGAACTAGCTTATACCCACCTCCTGCGAGCCCATCTGGGTCTCGAGAAAAACTTTAGAGCAAATCAAGCTCCAATTTTTTTGGCCTGGGATTAATGAGGAGGTCCACCGCTTTTGCATGTCCTGTCTGAAACATCAATTACAGCAGATTCCTAGAAGGGACCGTGCTACTCTAATCCCTTTACCCCTAATTGATGTCCCTTTTGAACGTATCGGGGTTGACCTGGTGGGACCCCTAGAGCCTTCAGCCAGAGGACATAAATATATAATGGTCCTGGTGGATTATGCCACCCGATATCCTGAAGCTGTTCCATTACGCACGGGAGTTGGTAGGATTTTAATTTGCGAGAGTCGGAATCCCTAAAGAAATTCTGACGGATCAAGGGACTCCATTTACCTCGGAGACGTTCAGGGAGACAGCTAAGTTACTGAAAATAAAGCATTTAAAGACCTCTGTATATCATCCTTAAACAGATGGTCTAGTCGAGAGGTTTAGCCAAACTCTCAAACAGATGCTACGCAAAGTAGTCAATGAGGACGGAAGGAACTGTGATCAACTCCTCCCCCTCATAATTTTTGCATACCGGGACGTCCCACAAGCCTCCACGGGGTTCTCACCCTTTGAATTATTGTATGGACGACAACCCCAGGGTTTATTGGATATATTAAAAGAAGGCTGGAAAGAGGAAGTCCTTCCCTTTGTAAATATACTTGAATATATTGCGCAATTACGCGATAGATTTGCAAAAATTAGAGCTATCCTACATTATCACATGGAGAAGGCGCAAGCAGCCCAGGCTAGTTATAACTGTGGCACATCTCTTCGGGAGTTCCGCCTGGGGGATCGAGTCATGGTATTGGTTCCTACCTCCCATTCCAAATTACTGGCTTATTGGAAAGGCCCATATGAAGTTAAGGAGAGGAAGGGTCTGGTCGATTATTTAATTATCCAACCTGATCGTCAACCTAAAGAGCGGATTTATCATGTCAATTTGCTGAAACCGTGGAATGAAAGGGATCCCAATCCCTCCTCCAGACAGCCCTGCTCACTCTTCGCTCATAAATTACACCTTAACTTCAGTGATGATTTGACTCGCCAACAGCGACAGGAGCTCGAAGCAGTTATCCTGTCTGTCCCAGAGGTAGTGAGCAAAAATCCTGGACGAACCTCCCTGGTTGCGCATGACATAGTGACAAAACCAGGGGTTATAGTCAGAGAACGCCCATATCAGATTCCCGAAACAAAAAAGGCAGAAGTGGATTTGGAGATCCAACGAATGTTGGATCTAGGTGTGATAGAGGAAAGTTTTAGTCCCTGATCCAGTCCCATTGTGTTGGTCAAAAAGCCAGACGGAGGTTGGGGGTTTTGTAATGACTTCCGTCGGCTTAACCAAGTCTCCCAATTTGATGCCTAAAGTGGATGACCTTCTCGAGCAGCTAGGACATGCCAAATGTTTTGACTACTCTGGATTTGACAAAGAGGTACCAGCAGGTTCCCTTAACAGACTCCGCAAAGGAAAAGACTGCGTTTAGATCTCTTAGCGGACATTGACAGTATCGTGTACTTCCATTTGGATTACATGGAGCACCCGCTACCTTTTAACGTCTGGTGGACAAAGTGCTCCAACCCCATAATTCGTACAGTGCTGCCTACCTGGATGACTTTGCCATCTATTCCAGCACCTGGAAGGAACACCTACTGCATGTTGATGCTGTATTACAGACGCTAGCGAATGCTGGACTTCGTATTAATCCAAAGAAATGCTATTTTGGATTGGTAGAAGCCAAATATTTAGGTTACCTAGTGGGTCGGGGTATGGTCAAACCACAATGTTCCAAAATAGATGCCATAGTGAGTTGGCCCAGTCCGATAACCAAACAGCAGGTACAAGCATTTCTCGGCTTAGCAGGTTACTATCGCCGGTTTGTAACCCGGTTTTCCGAGAGAGCAACGCCCTTGACAAACCTGACAAAGAAGGGGAAACTTAATCACGTGGTTTGGGATGATGATACAGACGCTACATTTAGTGACCTTAAGCAGACCCTTACGTCAGGTCCTATATTGAAAGTACCTGATTTTACTTTGCCTTTCATTCTCCAGACGGATGCTTCGGACACAGGTCTTGGTGCCGTGCTGAGCCAAAATATTGATGGAGTCGGAAACTGTTGGACCAAGAGACCAGGTATGCAGCAGTGGAGCGGAAGGCTTTGGCGATTAAATGGGCAATTACACAGCTGAGGTACTACGTCCTGGGTCAGGAATTCACCCTGGTGACTGACCATGCACCGTTGCAGTGGATGGTGTTACACAGGGATTCAAATCCACGAGTCACGAGGTGGTTTTGGGACCTACAGCCTTATAAGTTTTCGGTCGTTTATCGTCGAGGTCTGCTGCAGGCCAATGCTGATGCTCTTTCCCGGTGTTACGACCTCACGAGCAGGTACGCCCGACCCGATAGGTCTGGGCTGGGAGTGGGGGCCATGTCACACACGTGCGACTAGGAGCGAGATGAATGGACCAAGTGGAGGTGATTACCCGGCTGGCCAGGGGGTGGCGGGGTGCTCTAAACCTATTTCTGATATTTCTGCAGATCAAATATGGGAAAGCCTGCCTGATCTGACGTCACTTCCGATTCCGGCACCCAGGCTGACGTCACTTCCAGCACTCAGACGGACGTCACTTCCAGTTCCGGCACCCAGACTGAAGTCACTTCCGGGATACAAACTGTAAAATCCTCCATCTTGCCTAAGTCAGCCAATTCTGGGAACTCAAGCAAGCAACATCATTGTGTTGAATTTAAATCTTTTGCAGCCAGGAACAATATACAGGTGGCTGCCCCAAACCTTTTTCAGTGTGTTGAGACTCGTTCTTTCACAACATACATACATACATACATACATACATTATATATGCTAAGTGTTTTACAGGATAAAACACTATTGGTATTACACATACACAACAAAACCGACAAACAATTGAGCCAAGAATATTGTAGCTGAAAGCACAACACTTAATGGCTTTAAGCTGGCTAATTTCACAAAATAAAAGAGCAGTCAGGCTTAAATGAAGGCTGGGGTTTTAGGAAGCTATTTAATTTTACAAAAATGCAGTCTGTACTTCTGACCATGCAATGCATTAATTGTGTTTTATGCAAAACTTGACTCCTTCATGTAACTTACAATTCTATTAAATTTCATACTATTTTGACATAAGACTTTAAAAAAAAAAGTTCTATTCCAATGAAGCTGACAATATTACTCTAGAGCTTATGTTTTCAGAAATCTGCAAGTGTCTGCAGTAAAACCCTAAACTTCAGAAATATGTTTTGGAAAGCCCAATCTTTTAAAGAATTTGTACCCTACTTTTTAATGGGTGCCATACAAATTGCCACATCATTTTATATGAATTTTTGGCATAATAGACATTTAAGAGCAATAATTTCAATTTTGCATCTACAGAAAAAAATTTTACTTTATAGATATACTGTACAATTTATGCAGATCAACGTACAGCACTACGTAAATAATGTTTTCGAAAAGACAAAGCTTCCCTATGCTTCTTAACATATAAATGATAAAAAAATTAATTAGGTGTGTGGAACATTAGTGTTTATCTAAGTAATATATATCAATCTGCAGATAGTATAATGCAATTAATTTATTTACTTATGAATTTAATGAGCAAAAAAATGCATGTTATATTTTTTATTTATAAAACTGACTGTGCTAAAAGTAAACAAATAATTGTGAATTTCAACAATGTTAAACTTGGAAACAACACAGTAAACTACTACTGTTTTAGTATTACATTGAAGATGTAATAGCAGCCTTTCAGTATGTACTTGGTACGCCATCATATCTTAAATTAGACATAGATCATTAATAAAATTAACAGCCATGCTGTCATGCTTATAGACATGTTTATAAGATTATCGGCAAGATTACAGTTTAGCTATCTAATCATTTATTTTTCAATCACGGCTTTAGAACATTTTTTTTAAAGGCAATTAAATTTGTTCTTATCAATGCTGTGATATTTCATTTTAATTACAAAAAAAAAAAAAATATATATATATATATATATATATATATATATATATATATATATATATATATATAACCAAATGAATGCACTAATAACAATATTGATTGATCTATATAACAACAGAAGGCAAAACAGAGAAGATTTTGTAATTTTATGTTTTCTACATCAAAGAAATTAAAAGCATCAGGGCAAATAATAATAAAACAGTAAAAATAACTTAATATGCTTATATTTTTAGCATTTTTCAAAGAAGCAAAAAAACTGGAGGACAACACAAATAATAACTCTATTTATACAGTGTCTTAGTGTATTTATATAAATCTTTACAGAAATGAACCGTGGCAGAGAGACAGATAACTATAGATAAATAGATTCTTTCTTATTATTATTTATATAATAATAAGTATCAGCACATCAGCACAGTAGCAGCACATTATTAGAAAAAAATTCTAATCTTTTATAAGATCTGGATGAAAAGTATGCTTCAGATATCATTTTCATGAATCTGCTAGCTAAACTATACCCTAGATTATTACAGAAGATTGCAAATGTGAGTTTCTAAAACTTGTTAATCAAAAAATGCTTATTAAAAATTTCACTCAACTTTTAACACTATTGGATTTGCTGTGTTCCACCAGGAAAGAATAAAAATTCAGGCATGACAGTAAATAACATTTACATTAAAAGAATGGAAATAAGTTTCAAAGTATTAAAAGAGTTTCAAAATAATAGTAGTATTTTAGTATTTTAGGCGGTATCTTTCATCAAACGTGGTAAATTAATTCAGTAGTATTCATTTCTAAACGGTGGAAATGATTTCTCACAAGTAAATTAAAGGTAGCTATAATCTAAACAGTAAACGAATTAATACTGTTTCAAGAATTAAAATTAAAATTATTGCCTGAAGAAAATCGATAATTTTACAATAAACAAAAATCATAAATGAACCAGGAGCTATTATGTTTGCCAAAATCACAAAAATACACAGGAATAAACTAAGAAACTAAGTAAACAATGAGTCGGCATCAAGCTTTAACATCGAACTAAAAAGTCAGTACACACATTAAGGCACTGTATTGTGTATTGTATCTTACCAATCATGTTATTTGTTCCTGTTATATATTTTACTTTTTAATAGTGAAAATGATATATAAAGCAGATTAACAGGGGCCGAACCCGTGCATTTTATGTGACAACTTGCCCTGAACTCCTCAACAGTTTCATATGGACCGTCTCGCCACGGTCTTCGAATCATCGTGAACTGGCAGGGCTGACAAGGACAGTGACGGGCTGATTTCGTGTAATTACTCACGTAAAGTGTTCCCCGCGTCGCTTTATAGCTGTTTCTTCACTCCCCACGATCCGGGAAGGACGGCAAAGGAGGTGAAAGGTGCGCGGGTTTACCACAGCTGGCTGAATCGGCGACAACGCGGAGTAGGGTCAGTTGCCGGCTGTCATCCTCTAGCGCTTTGCCCCCCGGTTTATTCGCGTTTCGGTTGAAAGCTCTGACGTCAGTCTCCTTGCTTTAACACGGCAGCTGGGGAGTCAGAAGTAGGGGGTTAAAAGAACTGCAAAATTTCGTATTCCACTTGAAAGACTTGACGCAAACATGTGCTTTTGTTTCTTATGCGCTGTTTAATGCGCTGCTCCTAAACAAATGATGCAGACGGAGAGATGCACACAAAGAAAAGTTAGGAAAACAGAAACAAATCGCTGTACTCCTTAAGAATCAGGTGGGGGAGATTTTTCTGTTGCGTAGACCCCCCGGCTGCAGCTTTTTATTTAGAGAAAAGAAAGCCGAGTTTTGTTAGCTGCTGTTGCTTGTTTGCGTAGAACTGCGTGCGTCATGTGTTATAGAAACGAGAAACGGTGACTGGTGGGAAAGCTGCTCTCAAAAAGCTTTAATCCAAGCTGGGCACGAGGTAACCACGTAAGCAACAAGGCACTGGCGCTGCACAAATTCATACAAAACTTACAAGTACTTAGTGTGCTTATCAGCTTTCTATTAAGGAACGTTGCCTTAAGCAGAATTTAATTACCTCTGTTGTGCAGTTCTTATATGAACAACTAGGCATTATTTAAATTGCAGAATTTCCCCAAGAGGCACATTGAACAAGAAGAAAATAATAATCAGTGCTTGATTTATCAACTACAGTATTTTTAGGGTATTTTTTATACCAAGAATGTCAGCATGTCAGAGTGCCTTGCAGTGGACCGGCACCGAGAATTTGGAGGTTTCCCACCTTCAACGCAGTGCTACCTGAATACACTGTAATTCCACACAACCCTAAACTCATAGATAGATAGATACATTTTTGTCGCAATTAGGAATATAATACGTAAATACAATAATTAACAATAGGAACTTCCCTATAATAAACCAAAAAAGAAAAAGAAAACGCCTGACTTGGCCAAAAGTTAAAAAGTGCAGTCACAGTCACAATGAGGAATTATAGAGTCATATTGGCTGAAAGTACTCGGTGCTGGCGTGTCAGAGAAAGGATAGCAGGAATCGTTTATAATGGCAGTCAGGTTTCCCCTCATTCTGTCCTTTCCCACTATCCATAGTGAATCAAGTGTGCGTCCCTTAACTGAGCCTGCCTTTTTGACTATAATTAATGTTGATTTCGGTGGGCGTAAGATCGCAGAGCTATAAAATATATAAATGATGTCACTGACCACATGAAAGAAATGCAGTCTCCTAAGAAAAAATAATTCAGGATGAATCAAAATTAGAGCAGAATACAAAAAGAAAGAACTCAGTTTAACTAGAAGTTGATTCATAGTAAGACTGAAAAGCAAAACAAGATCAATGTTAGTATGGCTGGAACAGTACAGTAATTTTTTAAAGCCTGAGATGCAGGCTTTCTATCCAGCTATAGATTTTAAGAGAGCTGGAGTCAATTTCAGTAGCATTCACTTACAATGCCAGGTACACTCATGCAGACAGTCTCACTCACTCATATTGGGGTGAATTAGAGCTGCCAATTAACATACCTAACATGTAACTTCTATGGGATGAAAATTACAGTACTTTCAGTGTCTTCAAGCTGTGAATCAAAAGCGCTAGCTGTTGTACCACTGTACCATCATACATAGAAACAGAGCTGAACTCAAATTTGAGAGTGACAGAGTGAAAAAGTATATGTCTCAGCACAGTTTGAATATTATGACTAATGGAGCCTCAATGTTAAATGAAGGGAGTAAGTTCCACATTTTAAAATCCACAAGGGTAATAACAGTTGGCAAAAGTTTGGTTGCAGGGTTTTCAATATCAAGGAGGCCATCTTTTGTGAAATTCCCCTTGGGATTAATAAAGTATCTATCTATCTATCTATCTATCTATCTATCTATCTATCTATCTAT
>JANRMT010062794.1:1313870-1331088 GCA_026402145.1 Polypterus bichir lapradei
TATCTATCTATCTATCTATCTATCTATCTATCTATCTATCTATCTATCTATCTATCTATCTATCTATCTTTTGCACTCAATGATCTGTGTTATCTGGAAGTATAGGCAAATACAACAGGGGTCTCATTTTTTGAACTTTGAGAGGATTTGAGCAAGCAGATATGCGAATGCCAAAAGACAGGAAAATGCGTAGACCAAAAAAGCACAGATTTATAAAATCTGGCCTACACACATTTATGAGCAATTTACCTTTATAAATTACAGTCATCTTGTAAATTTGCATAAACCCCACCTGGTTGCTGCATTGAATCAATCATAAATGAACAATACTAAGCAACCTCATACATATGCAATCACAATGCTGCAGAACTTCATTGACAGGTAGTGCAGCCTCCCTTGTGATTCATCAAAATCCCGCCATCTCCATGCATGAGTATTTGTCTGATCTCTGCATTGCCTCTCTCTGTGTTATGGGGATTAGGGAAAGGCATAAGGCACCACTATTACATGGCACATGTAATGACAAAATTGAAGATTGCCTTTTATGTTGGGGAAAAACATGTTATGTATTTTTTAGTATACCCACACCATACAAAAACTGTATGTAGCACTTCACTGGTCAATTAATGGCTTCCGGGCCAGCGGGCGTGATAGAGTGAAGCTTGGTTGAGATATTCTTGACTTGTCAACCAGTTCACTAAAAAGGGAACCTATATAAACTGAAAAAGGAAATGTTGTTAAGTGCAAGTATGCAGCATTAACCTTAAAAAGGAGGCAGAAATGTAAAAGAAATATGTAAAATCTCCATGATCTCATTAGTAATTTTTTTTAACTTAGACATATTTTGTTTCTGCTTATGGAACTTTACAATTTTGAAATGTGAATGTTCAAGCTTCATTTCCGTATATACATTTTTAATTAATATCTTTGATTGAAAAAGATTTTTTAGGTTTATATTTATAAACCACCATTTTAGTATTTTATTGGGTAGATGAGAAATATTGTGTGGTTGCTAGGGTCTGTCGCTTATAGGAGCAATGATTCATGTCATGAATAGTTGCTTATTCTGTAAATTCCAGCATAGCACCACTAGTCCTTTGTCTGAGATTATGCATTTAAACTTTGAAAAAATGTTAATATTTTAGGTTCTGATTTTAGTGACTCATAGCTTTCCACCAACTCAATTTGATTTTTAGTCTTCTTCTAATCTATAGTATATTTAAGTAATGTATTTGTTGTAGTACACATCTACTGGTCTGTTGATAATAACATCTAGCAGTTGCTCTTTCACATTTTTGTGTAGGCTGTTTGAAGTTGATAGCTGGAAATTGAAAAGCAGACAGAGAGTGTCTGTGCTGCAGTCCAGCTGAGTCGCCTCATGAAGTTTTGCCTGGTATAACAAAAATGAGTAAAAAGAAAGGCGGTACCCCACAACATACTCAAAGTTCAAGACCATGTTTAGATAGGCCCAAAGAGGTTTCTTTATTGTTGTATATGTGCTGTGTTTCCTAAATCCCCATAAGTTCTATAATCTCTCGCATTTTATCATTGAGCACATTTATCTTGTTTAAAATTGTCCAAAATTTTTCCAAGGCAAGATTTAACATGTGAATGTTGCCATCTAGCTCCAGCCTCACTAGGCCACATGTTCTGGGCTTGCCCCAAATTAACAACATTTTGGACAGAAATCTTTGCATGCCTATCAGACAGCCTTGGTGTCACAATCACTCCTAGTTCTTTAACAGCTGTGTTTGGTGTACTCCCAGACGGCCTTAAAGTGTAGAAGGACAAACAAACTTTAATTTCCTTTACTACACTACTATCACATAGACTTATCTTGCTCAACTGAAAGAATCCCACCCCACCACTGTTAAGTCAGTGGGTAAACAATGTTCTATATTACTTGAAATTAGAAAAAATCTAATTCTCACTTAGAGGATCTGTTCAAATCTTTTTTTTTAAATATGGCAGGATCTAGTCAATAACATTTTACAAAAAGCTTCCATTCCAGGGAAAAAGATACCCTTTTTTTCTTGCTCCTTTAATAGAGTAGCTTTGGTTGCAGGCTTCTCTCTCTTTCTCTTGGGTGTAGGTTGCATTTTGCTTTTATTTGTTAAATTTGACTTGATTGTATGAAATGTTATCTGTTTCTAATTAAAATCAATAAGTAATATAAAGAAAAAAATCATTTTTGCCTTCTTGACTAATTTTTTGGGTGTGAGGTCTGTTCTAGAGTGCCCTCTACTGGCCACAATTATTAAATACCATATGTAATTGTGTTCATGTTCTCCCGCGGATAAGTCGGGGCTTGATTTTACCGTATAATTTCTGGTATTTTATAATGTCAGTCGTATAATTCGAATGCAGAAAACTCACGCTATTGATCCAAGAGATTATGATATGCTAATGCCCACCTGAGAGAGTAACCACAAAGCACACTGCCTTTTTTATGTATTGTCCCCTACGTGACCATGTGGTAATGCCCAAACTATTCCGAATAGATGATTGCACTGTTGTGGGGTTGTGGGTTTTTGTACACCCTTATTCACCTTTATTGTAAGAGCATCCATTATCTGCAATGGAGCATTTGATTAGGAGAAAATATGAAGCTGGTTTTAAATTAAAAGTCGTTGAACTGCTGCAATAAAATTTGACGTGTTTGAGAAACTGGTGCGAGACTGGGGTTAACAAGAAGACGTAAAAAAAAAAATTGTAAGTGTCGCATTTTTGAACGGGCATATATGTCAGGGTCTCATTTTATGATCTATTTTTTTGGGATTAAGACCCGAGTTATATGTGAGTATATACGGTATATGTGCCAAGTAACCTCAAACCTTGTTATGACCATTATAATATAACATACCAAACTTGCATATGAAGGAATTGTACATACATATAAAATTAATTAATCAAAACATAAAAATATTTAAATAGGGGAAAAGATTTCCTCAGTGAATTACCATGTGATCAGACTGCCCCAAAACAGTGGGTACAGCCAATTACAGGTTCTTAATCCTTTATAAAAATTTCCTACAGCTAGATACAATTTGGAATTCAGACTTATAGGAATTCTGAAACAGAACAAACTAAGAGTGTGACAACATGGCTATATGTATTCATATTCCTTGATTACTGGGTCTTTAAGGTTACACACCCTCTAAACCCACTGCATATGTGGTGTTTTCTTCCTAAATTTTATGCAGAGGTTATTATTCACACTTTTGCTTAGAATCACTATAGTTGTTGAGAGCTAATGGTATGCTCGTCCCGAAAGACAACCCTGTTCAATGGAGCAGGAAATGATGGCACAAAATAGGGGGTTAAAACCAGTAAAGTAAAGATTCACCCAAACAACGCCATAAGCACAACAGCAACATCAAAGAAAGAAGTCCAAAATGATGCTGGGATGCCATCAAAGAAATATTAAAACATATCAAAATTCACATGATGTAATTCTAGATAGGATATAGCGGGTTGAAAAATGACTGGCTGACTAATTCTAGAAGTAAAATAACCGAAAAAATATGTTTACTAGTACATAAGAATCACAAACATGACTCAATAGGTACATGCCAGAAAACTAAAAAAGGTAGAGTGGGGCACATCCATGATACAAAGGGAGTGGGACCAATTTAAATGATCCACACATGCAGATTTCATCTTTTAATACATGTAAACTAAAATTGTTCCAAAAATATTGAGGCTAATTTCTGAAAGAGATATTGTAAACTAAACAGTTTGCCACTTTACTGTATTCATCCTAAATTGAGTGCACATACATTAATGAGGAGAGAGAGAGAGAGAGTGATAGAGACAAAGAGATCATTGTCGGAAGATGAGCTCCCTCTCACAGATGGGCTGTAATACTTTTCAATTCACACATGTCAGCTTTGTAACTTCATTTTGCTGAACATTCAAGAGTGCCACATTAAGGCAGTTTTCATAGGGCAGTTAATAGTTAAGGGATCTAATGCATTATTGTTATTAAACATTAAAGAAAAGAATAACTATAAAAAAAAAAAAGCTTTCGGATTTTACCAATTCACAAATATTTAAAATTAAGATTTTACAGGTTGCTGCAGTTATCTAGGAGTCACACTCCCCTGAAATCATATTTTCAAAAGACTGTCTTTCTAATACATGTCTTTCTAACACCAGTTCAAAATGTATGCCACCAAGTGTGTTTACTCATAAATTTGGCATCACTAATGTTGATACCACCAATAAAAAATCAGTTTTATAAGTATTTTGAATTGTGTATAATTAATTGTGGTAATGTATTGCAGTTCCCCATTAAATGACACCTGTTATTCTGGTTGTGTGTTTTCAGAATGTTATTTGGGTTGAATAATTTTCACTATCATTCAAATGTAGAAATCTAGTGGGCATCAACCACAAGGGTGCTGCTTGTTTCCTACACATTGACAAAGATAATTACAGTCACAGACTCTCAAACAGATGTGTTCCTTGATATTTTTAAAAGAAGCAGCCTAAAGTATTGATGTTAAATGCATGATCCATTGATCGCTCAGTGATATTACTATCCTTAAAAGAATGTGTGAGCTTTTTTGGAACTTTTATTCTACTTACACAACTGTACAACTACCATATTTTATTGTATGTTGGACCATCAGTTTGGGTACACGAAAACCAATGATCTGGCCTCTGTAAAATTTGTTTGCACATTCTTCCTAAATAGTGGGAAGAGTACAAAAATTCCTTGATAACAAATTCACATGTTTGTCTCCTATGCTTGTTTGCATGTAAAGTGGAACTTGGTTCTTACAAAAAATGTAGAAGTAAAACAGTATAAATTGAATAGCTAAATATTGTGTAAGTTTCACTGTTTTACTGCAAAAAGACTTTTTGTGATAGTGGGTATTAAAGGTTTTTTGTTAGATGTGTTTAGCTGTCATGCGAAACAAATCAATACAGATAAAAATACATTGTATACTGAACTCAATAAACTAGTAGTTTTTAAATTGTTTTGCAGCATCTGAAAATCAATATCCCACTAAAATCTATAAAATCCATAATGATTTCAACAAGGCAGTATCTACCATCATTAGATACTGTATATACTTAAAAAGTACCTGAAAGATTCAGACCTATTGTCTTTAACAGAAGGCTAAGCAAATCACAGATAGCCTTGTCTTAATACTGCATATGGCACAGTTTGAAGCAGTGCCACTCTGCTTTTTCCTTTTGAGAATGGCCAGAGAACCTACAAAAGAGTGCTTGAAGGATTCCTACAAGTGTGCCTCATTAAGCTTAGAATACCTTTATAATTTACTAGCAAATGTGTGGGGTCTCTAAACTACTTCAAAATAAGTGGCTTATCTAATGATCCCATTAAGAAATAAAAAGTCCATTTCTGCCAGACCAAATCTCAAATCAAGATTCAATGAACAACATAACATTGGTCATTGCAGTAGTATTGTGGATGTAAATAAAGAAAGAGATGTAAAACTTGTGTGGGAAAGAGGAAAACAAAAAAAAAATGCACCCCAAGACCGTTTAAGAAATTTAGGTATCTGCATGTTAAGTTTTTATTTTGATGAGCTTTGTTTTGTTCATTTATTATATGTTTTTTATTTTCCCATGAATAATGTTTGTGCTTGAGCTACATGTACATTTACAAAGAATGAAAAGGACAATTATATACAGTTATTAAGAGCAGACCTGAAAAAAGTTTCTGAATTATGAAAAGCACTAGGAAAGTTTGCACCTGATATTATTTTCAAAGAAAAATTTTAATATTTAAATAAATCACTTACCAGTATGGTTTTAAGTAGGACCTTGGATACCAGTTCATTGGAACCCAAAAATGACTAGCGTTGGAAATTTGGTGTTGCATTTCAGTTTTTGGCCTTCAGAAATGAATTCTGTCTGTTGCATGTGTGGTCTCATGCATTAAAAGAAACAGACAATCTAGAGTCCTCAGTCTTTGTAGTGTTTTTTTTTTATGCTCCAAGCCCATTCCCTATCTTTGTTCCCACAGCATTGGGTGCCAGATAAAATTATGACACGTGTTGGTCAAAATTTCCAAGAACATTTTATATATTCTTAAAAGAAATGAAGCCTGTCTACTTTTTCCATTTTCTATCATAAATGTGTAGGTTCTATGTGTCTGTAGTCTACTATGCCCAATCTGGTCCTCTGCACAAACACATTCCAACATGCATCACAGAATCACCCACTATGCTATCTCTTTCCCTTGCTAAACCTTTTCACCTACTCAAACTCAGAAATATATTCTTTGATGTACATGTCCTACTCTACAGATCTAGCTTGCCTTCTTCTCTCAAGACAGTATTGGATATCTTTGTATGAAATCTTTAGTTTCTTGGCAGTCTGTTACTTTGGATAACATTTATTTCATAAAACATCAACAGACTGATTTGTTTCTTGAGAAAGCTATCTGCCCTGGTCGAATTTCTGAGTGAAATTAATAAATGGCTAGCTGATGTGTTTTTATAGCTCAATTCTAAAAAATCAGATGTTTTAATTATTGCTCCGTTAAATTTGCATGCAGAGATCAGTCTCAGGTTATCACCGGTTTCATTCAACTTGAAATCATATGCCCGGATCCTGGGTATTGTGTTTGACCAGTCTTTACATATTGATGCTTATGTTAGGTCCTTATCCTGCTCTTCTTTTTATCATCTGAGGATTATATCAAAGCTAAGAAAAATAGTATCAAAGGCTGAGATGGAGACGCTAGTGCATGCTTTATTTTTTACAGTCTTGATTATTGTAATTCTTTATTTTATGTTTAAACAAGATGCCACTGCTGCATCCTTCAGTCTATTCAAAATGCTGCTGCTAAATTGTTAACCTGCTCCAATAAGTAGTCTCACATTGTTTTGATTTCATCTTCCCTCTATTGGCTTCCAGTGGAATATACCCACTTTAAAATTTTAGTAATTACCTATAGAGCTCTGTATGGTCAAACACCACAATATATTTCAGATTTTTTACATTATACTACAATGGTGGAATAGCTTTCCTTGTGCTTAATGGTCTGGTGATACACTTAACATTTTTAAAAAACGGTTGAAGAGGCATCTTTTTAGGTTAGCATATGGACAGCCATTTTTGGCTCTTCTGTTTTATGGTTCATTTGTTGAAACGTTAGTTTCATTTTACTTTTTATTGTTTGCAACTGTGTGTTTTAATTGTTTCTATGGTGTACAGTGCTTTATGACTGTCTGTGAAGGGTACTTTATAAATAAAAATAAAGCTGTTTTTTTGTAATCTTTATTGAAGTCAGAATTTAACTTTAGTAATGCTAGTTCCTAGCAACCCAAACAAAGACACTTTAATCATTATCAAAAAGTCAAGGTTATTTTCCCATGGGATTCAAAACCTTATTGTTTTAAAAAAGAATCTTATTGTTTCAAAGAAAGAAAATGTATACTGTATTAAACAAAAAAATACTAAAAGCATACATCTTGAAGACATTTTATCAGATACACCTGCCCATTAGGTACTGTATATAATTAACTACTCACTTACAGACATAATCATAATAAAAAGGTACAAGTAGGCAGGTGCTAGCAGACTGTGTATGTTTACAATTTTAAGAAAGATTGTGCAAATCTAAACTTTTGCTTTAACAATGGTGTGGTAGTGGGTATTACATATGCCTGCATGAGTTGTATGACGAAAAGAAAGTTGCCAATGGTTTTTCACACAGTATAGTGTCAAGTATGTATTGAAAATGTGGTAAGCAGAGCTGTCTCTCTTGATATATAGTAAATATCAAATTGTGTGACTTAATTAATCTACTAAAAAAATTGAAAATCTACAAACATTTTTGCTTTGTATGTCAACTTGAGTAATGGTTGTGATGCCCGGTTTGATTGCAGCCCAGGAAACTTCTTGAACCCGGGTCATCAATAGTTATGACTGGGAAGGACAAGTGGAACAATAAAACAAGCAGGATAGTCCAAAATGTGTTAATGCAGTTTATTCCAAACAGGCAATGTGCAAACAGTGCAGTGCAAAATCTTTAATAATTAAAAAATCTATAAATATTCCATAAAATAATGTGTCAAGATAAAGCCAATAAATAAATTCCAAAAAATATTTCCCTTAAAAAAACACAAATAAAAACATAGTCAGGATTGACTCCTCCCTTGCCTTTTCCCTAGTTAACTCTTTCTGTCTCATGTCTCCCAAGTTCATCCTCCTGAAGTCTTACAGTACAGCTGAGACACCTGTGAACATGGGTAACCTTCCTGCTCCCTCCCCTCTCAGCCACCTCGGTCAGTACCCACTGGGACCTTTTTGCCACCATACTTCAATATCTATAGGCTTTCACAAGCCTCGATGAATCCTGCTTCTCAAATAATTAGGGGTGATCCAGCCCTGGAGTGCCATACCCCATGCTCTGCCACAGTGTTTCCTGACCACCTCACCTCCTGTCCTCTACACTGGTTCCAGCCTGATCCTGTTCTTTCCCATTTCCTTAATTTTATCTTTCTTTTTCCTTTCTGTTCCTCCCCTTCCAATTGCACAATTTTTTTTAATCTCTGTGAGTGTATGTCCTACGCTCATTTACCCATGGGATTTCTAATGAGAGATGCATAACTAGTTACTCCATTAGTGCTCTGCAGCTAATGCAGCTATCCAGCATGCACCTACACCTGTATTTCTGAGCTACACTATTTTACAACAAAAATCCATGCACCACCCTAGACCCCTAAAGCGCTTCACTACAAAGGTATCTGTTAAAAATAAAGAACTCTTAATAATAATCTAGCACTACATCTAAAATAATTCTCCCTGAAAATCGTGAAAGTCCAAACCCAGTGAAATTCATAGCTGAACTATTCTCTAAAATAATTGGAGAGGATTTCAAATCAGACACCGAGATAGCAGCAGCTTACCGCATACATGGATCGAATACCTCAAAGCCTAGGACTTTCATCATGTGCTTTGAAAAACTACAGTTTAAACTACATACAATGTTACTTCTCAGATAGAAACAAGAAATTATATTTGAAAATAACCATATTCATATTTTCCCTGATTTCTCACCATCAACAGCTGCTAAACGTGCCACATTTTACAGCATTAAACAGCGTTTACAGAAAGCCAAGATCAGATACAGCCTCTTGTATCCTGAAAAACTGAAAGTGGACATTCAAGGCAAGTTCTACATGTTTACCTCAATGGAGGAAGCAGAAAAAGAGCTCAGAAAACTGATCCTGACACTTTTTGAAAGACAATCGTAAGTTGCATTGTGTCCTGGCATGGCAAACAAGATCTTACCCGCTGTAGGATCCATTTGCAATGAAACTCATTCCGTAATTATACATTATATTTCCTTATCTACCATTTTTTATGTTTTAATTACAATTATATGAGTGTATGTATGTATGTGGAATTTTTCTTTGTTTGTTGCTTTTTCTTCATAGTGGATTGTTTAACATCATACCCTTGGTTCATTGTATTTGTATATCAAATGTTAGCTGCTTATCCAAGTCTACTGTTTAACATCATTCCCTGGATTTACTTTCTCAAACTGTTTAAGATTACATTTTATGTTTATAGTATTTGACCACCTCTCACCATCAGCCCGGGCTATCCATAACTACAGACTAAACAAAGAGACAGCTGTGGAAGCTACATAAATGAAAACTTGTAGGACCAGACAGAGTCAGTCTTAGTACAGTACTTAGTGCCTGTGCTGACAAGCATTGTGGTTTACTCTGTTCCTAAGGGTCCAGAAAGTGCTGTGGAAAACATCCTACATTTTTCCTGTTCCAAAAAAGGCAAGTGTCTCTTCACCTAATAACTGCAGACCAACGATGCTTACATCTCACATTATGAAGACATTTAAGAGGCTGGTCCTGGACTATATGAGTGGTAGACCACATGGAGCAACTGCAGTTTGCCTAAAAGTTTGGAGTGAAGGATGCAACTACCTCTTTGCTCCACAAGGATTATTATAACAATAGAACAAATCTAGCAGTACTATGAGGATTGTGCTTTTGATTTCTCCACTGCCTTCAGTACCAGCCAGCCATTAAGATGTAAGCTCAGAAATATGCAGGTAGATAAGTCTGTGGTGTCCTAGATGATGCACTATGTGTCTAGCACAGTGTTTCTCAACCTTTAAGTATTTGCAACCTGAGTTTTCATAACAGTTTTAATCACACCCGCCCTAACATTTTTTTGAAATGTAAATGCATATTTTATTATACCTACTTAACTTTTATCGACATTTATCTAACTCTATATTTATTGTTCTAGTATCAGAATGTAGTTTAAGTTAATTTGTTTTGGTTTCAACAGATGTTTTTTTCATATTTTTGATTCTTGTTTTCTTTTTTTCACATCTTCGTGCCCCCCTTTTTGTTACTTTGCGCCCCCCTAGGGGGGCCCGTCCCACAGGTTGAGAACCACTGGTCTAGCAGATCACAGTTTCTGAAGATCAAGGACAGTGTTTCTGATCCGAATGTGAGAAAAACTGAAGCACCACAAGAAGCAGTCCTGTGTCCTTTCCTCCTTTCATCTGTACACCTCAGTCTATAGATATAACACCAGGTCATGCCACTTACTGAAATTTTCAGATGATTCTAAACTTGTGGGGTATAATCATAAGGGAGATGAGACTGAGTATAAGAGTCAAGTGAGAAGTTTGTTTCTTGGTTCAAAGAAAATTGTCTGCAACATAACATCAGCAAAACCAAGGAGCTGGTTATTGACTTTCACCTCACTAAAGAACCCATAACTCGGTCACTATTGAGAGAATTGATTTAGAGATGGTCTATGCCTACAGGTACTCAGGAGTGACCTGACATGTTGGACTGGTCTCTTAACACAGTTTTCTTATGAGACTACATTCTTTTATTATGGGTATTGACATCCTTCACATATTCTGCAACTCTGTGATGGCCAGCATGATTTTCATACATTGTGGTGTGCTGTGCCAGAGGCATCACTTCAACAGAGTCTAACTGAATCAACAAACTAATTAAAAGGGAAGACTCAGTTATGGGACATACTCTGGACACCCTGAAGGTAGTGGCAAAAAAAGAGAAATAAAACAAACCGTTACAAATAAAGCTACACTTCCTCTCTCTGACACACTCTGATACATTAATAAACAGTGGACACCAGGGGGTGTTCCAGCTCCCCAAACTTCCATCACAACCAGGCATGGACAAAAGTTAAAAGCCCAAAGAGTCTTTACTTGTGGGAAAAATCTTCTTTTTAAGTGTTCTTCACCACAACAGCTTCAAATACAACAAGCACTATATAGCACACAATAACTCTTTGTCTTTCTGTGTCTTTCTTTGTCTTCCATTGCCTCCTTTACTCCTCCATGCAAGCTTTATCTTTCTTCTTCCCAAGTCTGGCTCTCTGATGTGAGGCAGGCAGCTCTTTTTATCAAATCCCCAGAAGTTCTTCCAGTGATATAACACTGCAGCTCTGAAGCACATCCAGGTAAGGTTGAAGCCCAATGGAGTAGGGACTCCCAAATCCTACAGTTCCTCCTGGCAGCCTTGTGGGCACCCATGAGGGGATCCGAGCCAGGATTCATTGCCATTTAGCTCCCTGGGAGAGGCAAAGCACTGTGTAAGCTGTTTCCCCCTGTCCTTCCACCTTGAGGATAGACTGTTTAAATATATATATATATATATATATATATATATATATATATATATATATATACAGTATATTGTATATAATATATATATATAAAAGAAAATATTATATCTTTCCCTGCGGCGATGATTCTAAAAGGAAGAAACATTAATGTTAAAGGAAGAATATACTTAGCTTCTGTTTAATATTGGCTTAACACTCACAATAATACAATATTCAAAGGAGAACTACTAGCAAAAGTGTGATGCGGTTGGGGGTTCCTGCAGACGTCTCTGTCCACTTTGAGAGATTGAGAGTTGAAGGCATATTGTCCTAGGTACGGGCAGGAGTGATGTCTTCCATCCTTCCATAAGTAAGCTCTAATGTTCAGTGCAGTTGCCCAAGCTTTATACTTTTCAGGGTCTAAAATAAGAACATGCATTTGCCAAACATGGAATTGTTCACAGGGAAAACTCTAAATAGCAGAAAGTGGCCCCTGGCCATATTTTGATCATCACCAAACAGGGTACGTCAGCACTTTTAAACAGCCTGCCTAAGTCATCTTCCACTTGTTTCTTCCCATCTCCCTATCAGGTTCTCTCTGTCAGCTGATTTGTGTGGTTTCAGCTGTATTTATTTATGACCTCAGTTATCCATTTTTAATAAAATAATGGGTTTGGAATAAACTTCACAGATCACTGTGGCTCACTTCAATCATTTGGCTACAGTGTTTAGACCACAGTGTGTGGGTGGGTGTGTGTGTGTGCATGTGTGTATGCATATATTATTTATTTAATTTTATTTAATAAGCCAAATTTACCCCCTGGAAACAAATAAAGTACTATCTATCTATTTATCTATCTATCAAAAGCTGAACATTTTTGGCTCAAATTTGAGGCTATAGAAGAGCTGGATAGTACTACATGGAGAAATGTTTGCAGCCAGCACTAAAGCACTGCTGAGATTCCCTGTAGGTTTGGGGGTGCATTTCTGTAAATGGAGTTGGTGATCTGGTTAGAATTAATGTAACCGTCAAAAATGAGGCGTACTGGAAGGAAATACCAGGGAAGTATCTGATTAGTCCCTGTTTGGTCATAGCAGGATAGTTCCTCCAAAGAAACAGCCAAGGTTATAAAGAATTATTGTCAGCGGAAAGAAGAACAAGGAGTTCTGAGTTCACAGAATAGCCTCCACAAAGCCCTGATTTCAGCATAATTAAGGCTGTCAGGGATTACCTGGAGAGAGAGAGAGAGAGAGAGAAGCAAGTGAGACAAACAAAGGCTGCAAAAATTCTCCAAAGGGTTTGAAATGAACTATTTGCCAGTTTTTCTTCTACAACTGCACAGCAGCAGACGTAAGAAGACTAATGAAAAATAACAAGTTCATTTAATAATATCAAACAAAGGCAGTAAATAATACTAGTAGTTACTTTACAAAATTGAATTGAAAAGCGAACAGTGGAAAGTTATAAGTAATAACTTTTACACAAATGCTGTAAACACTTTCATGTACAAAATTGCTATATACATAGTGAATAAGGCGCTACATAGGCGCCCGACCCGGCACAGATTCACACTGAGGCACGTGTGGAAATAATAAGTTTTTTATTTTTCTCTTCAGCCATGGGGCATGTATTCCCTGTGTCTCACAGGCCCAACACAGTCCCAAAACACCAAATACCACTACAGCAGTCCTTCCTCTGCCACCACCACTCTTCTCAGGCAACCTCGTCCTCTTCCTCCCGATTCTGGCTAATGAGTGGTGGATGCTGGCCCTTTTTATAGCCCACCTGGAAGTGCTCCAGGTGCTTGATCACCTGTGGCTAATTTCACTTCCGGGCAGGGCTGTAAAGGTGTCCATAAAGGCTTTGGGATCCATGCAGCACCCCTGGCGGCCACCCCAGATCCCCACAGGGTTGTGGAGAACTCCAACACCCATGGAGCCCTGTGGGAAACTGAGGCACCAACGTCACCCAAGGAGGCTGCCACCAAGTGTCCCAGGGGAGGTACTGAGGAGCCCACGACTGCTCCCCCGGAACATATGCAGAAGAGGCGTCCCGGCCGGGCATGGGACCCGGTCGCCCACCACAACATATATGTTATATTGTAGCCAGGGTCTTTTCCATGGTTCAAGGATGTTCTTTATTTGTTTTTTCTTTTTGCTGTTTTTGAGATTATTTTACAATTTATAATTTCTGTTTTTGGTTTTGTTGTATTTATGCTATGCTATCATTTTTATTTATATAGTTTTTTTTTTATTCATTTTGCCATTGTGTTTTATGTTAAGAACATATCTAGTGTTTTTTGTTGTCTGCTCTGCCTTCTGTTTGTTGAGCCTAAGGAGTCAGGGCCACTTAATTGGGTGTTGGGGTACTGTCCCCAGCAGTACTTAAGCCAAAGTTGAAAATGAATTAGCAGCTTTGAGATTATGTTTGTGTTCTTTGATTCCTGTTTTTGATTTTTACTTTTTGTGCCTAATTGGATTTGGCTTTTGACCCCTGCATCTGTTTGAAGGCACTGTTTACGACTTGCTGTTTACTGGATTTGTTTTCCTTAGTTTTTGCCCTTTCCTGCCTTACCTTTTGTTCTCCTTTTTGAATAAATAAATCTTTAATTTTAAAGAAACTTTGCTTTTGTTGTCATGGCTCCAGATTTTCCCTCTCATCCTATGTGATCATTTTAATATTTCAAATTCTTTTCTTCACTTTTGGGCCAGTGCAGACAGGAAGCCTGTTACTTGAGTTTCAGATAGAGCTATACAGTGGGCCCAGACCTGTAAAGAGGGCACATCTGACCTTGTGTATGTGTGTGTGTGTGTAATTTTTTTTCTTAATGAAAAGGCCAAGACCATAAAATCCATTCCCAAAGACAGATTTCCAATAAATATTTAAAACTATATTAATTGATGAAATTCAATTCTATTAATAAAGTAAGCAAGAAACAGGAGATAGTAATCATTTAGAAAATAAGGATATAAGAAAAACTGTTAATTGTCAAGGCTGAAAACATAATCCCAAAAATGAAATCTTATAGAGACAAATAAAGGTCTTGCCAGGAAATCATTAAGTTAAATACTTCATTAACACTAAATCCTAAATTCCCAAAAGCTGGAGTAGTAAGCCAAAAGAGCAAAAATAACATTAACCATTAAACAACCTAAAATTAAGAATGCAGTAAGTTGTTCTAGATGGTAGACAAGATCAGACGGCAAAAGCAAAGTTAATGAACAGCAGATGTAAAATTAAAGAGGCAGGCAGAAATAGTTGCCTAGAAATAGAACTTCCATGCAAACACTCTTCCTGAAAGGTAAAGGACTATAATTAATCGCTAGAAATATTTGCTTCTTTTAAGAAATATCCAAAACTGTGATGCCAGGTTAAGTGCGCCACCATCTTTTATAGGGGAAGGATGATGACATCATAGGTAATGTGTCACATGATTGGCAACATCACAGTCCCTATAAACAAAATGGCAGAGCCCAATCAAGAAACTTTCCAAGTGCTGATAACGATAGAACATGCAATAAAAATAGTTTATAAACAAAAAAAACATAAATTACAGAAGACAAAAGAAGGAAATAAATTAAATGCAGCAAAAAAAAAAAAGATTTGTGAATAAAAATAAATAAAAATATGCAAATCTTGTAAAGTTCTTTACACAAAGAGAGGTCGATGGCACTGTCACAGCAAAGAGATGTTTCAAGCAATTCCCAGGGAGAAAAGACCAGAGGCAACCCAGAACGCACTGAAGAGATTATTCACCCAATTATTATGGCAATAGGATGGTCTAAACAAGCCAACTCTATGTGTTGCCACCAAGATCTGAACTAGAGAGATGGGAATTGAGAGAACATGACTTAAAGCTCCTGTATGCGAAAGCAATATGGCATTAATTACATTCAAACTTTCGCTTAATGCTCAAAATTTGTTTAAAGATGTGGGACTATTCCATCTGGATCTCTTCACAATACACCCTCTCAGAATTTATAATTTACTTATTATTACTGTACATTTTCCTTATTGTTTAATTTTAGAATGTCTAGTAAGCATTTTTGTGGCCTTCTGGCCTTAAATTATCAAAATTTTTATCTTTTTTCTCCAAGTGTCTCTTAGCTTAGATTTTGTTTACCTTTGACTGTCACTGTCAGGTATTTTACACTCAATCTATCTTTACTGAAATACATATAGTCTTCACTAATTTATTATTTTGTATTTAAGCATCCTGTAGTACTCTGAAACAACCCACTGAGGAGAACCACATAAGAAAAGGAATAAATTGATATGAGCTAAGAAAATTGTTTGATTATTTTTATACTGTTATACAAACCCATCTCTAAAAAATATAGTGTACTTACTGAAGTACTAGGTGAGGCCCAAATATATTTGTATAATGGGTTAAGGTAAGGAAGTAAATATTTATATGCTGTGTAAGTGCTGATACTCTTGTCATTAATGTCTGAAATGCTAACATCCCATCAACACTACCTCTCAGTCAATTTCTCTGCTCTCATGAATTGAAAATGTGTTCTTTTTGTATATGATTGGATTCCATAATTGTCATAACCCCTTAATCTTAGCTCCTATACTTATATACTTTATATATACTTATATTACATTACTTAAGCACACTGTTTAAGTGGGGCTCAAATATTGTGCCACAGTGGCTAATTCTTGTGCCTCACGTTTCCAGAACACTAGTCAAATTGAAGTCTGATTATTGTTTGTTTAGAGTCTACACATCTTCCTTGTCAAAATTTAGTAGACAATGTGTTTTTGCTACTTTGCTTTTTTGTTTGTGCTCCCATTTCATTATGGTTAGATCCATTTTCTTGCTGCATCTCTATGTGTTACTAGGCCTTTGCGTTGCACACTATATTATATGTGACTGTGTTTAAAAAAAGGGAACATCAAAAATTGCTCACAACATTAGTATTATTTCTGTCTCATCTCAAAGACAAGCATGTCAGGTTAATTCCCAAATCTAAACTGGTAGAGTGTGTCAGTGTGTGCTCTGTGATAAACTCATGCTCTGTCCACAGTTGGTTCCTACTTTGTGCATGATGCTATAGGGGTAGCTGCTCCTGACCTTTAGACTAGATGAACAGGATCAGTAAATAACCAGCAAACTGTGTAGTATCTGTCTTTTCTTGTTCTCCTAGTTACTGTATCGTAACCCTTTAAACTCAGCCTCACTTTTGGCCATATTCTGCTAATTTGATTCAACTGGTTATAACCTCATCATCCATCACTCAGTATTCATGTTCTTTATGAATGTTCATAGCAGAATAATTAGTTTTGTTGTATACATATGTTACCACAGAAAACGTTTTAAAATTTAGTAAAATTTTTACCAACACATTTTGGTAAAAGTTGCACTTTGAATGTCATTCCTATTTCCACGGGTATTGGAATAAGCGAACAAACACTATAAAACTGTCAGTGAATGTGTCAGAGAAAAATCGTTATGAAATATGTATAAGTAATGTCTAATTTTGCTGTTCTTTTTCTCTGCTTTTAATGTTTTTAAATAGATATCCATAGCTTTACTATCCATTATTGAAAAACCAAGGCCTATACAGTGGTGTGAAAAACTATTTGCCCCCTTCCTGATTTCTGATT
>JANRMT010062794.1:1361088-1398930 GCA_026402145.1 Polypterus bichir lapradei
TATATATATATATATATATAGTGAGATATAGTGAATCCAAAAACACAAGGCTGAGTCTCAGTACTTTAGCAAAACCATCTTTATTCAGGTTGAAACAGAAACGTTCTCTTACACACAGACACAGCAATCAGGCAGAGTTGTGGCCAAGTAATACTGTTCCTTGCATTATCCATCAATGACAGGCACTTATAGCGTGACCATGGACAGTTCAGATTTGCTTTTGTGGCAAGCCGCTGCAGCGCTGGGAGCCTACGGTTGCCCCAGCAACAGAGAAGGTGTCTTCCGCAGATGCGGCAATCGCGCTTTGGGACGCTCTCGTCCTGTTGGGGGGAAGTCGTAAAAGAGTTTAGAAACCTTACATCTCTCCCCTCAGCTTTGTCTACACCGGTGTGGGTAAAGTGACTGTCGAAGCCGGGGTGTCAGCTAGGTGGGAGAGAACGTCAGCATTGCTGTGTGCAACCCCGGAAAGGTGATGAACATCAAAAGCAAAAGCTTGCAAATTAATAGACCACCGAGTGAGCCGGGCATTCATATCCTTCTGTTTGTATAGCAATTGTAGCAGGGTGTAGTCAGTCACCATTGTAAACCATCATCCCCAGAGATAGTAACGGAGGGCCTCCACCTCCCACTTAATTGCCAAGCACTCTTTTTCAATAGTTGAATAATTATGCTCCATGGGTAGCAGCACTCTGCTGAGAAATATGATCGGGTGTTTTCTTCCCCATCAAAACATTCTGAGGGCACCGCTCCTGAACTGAAAGCACTAGGGAACGAGGATAAAGAGGCCTTTAGGTCCAAGAAGGCTCTGTCACAGGCGTCGGTCAAGACAACACAACAAATCTTTCTGCCCTTTGTCAAATCAGTGAGGGGTGCAGCCCAGTCTGCAAAATTGGAGATGAACTGCCTGTAGTACCCCGCAAGCCTGAGGGAGGTATGAACCTGCCGCTTTGTTTTGGGACGTGGATACGCAAGCACCTTCCCCACCATGTCTATTTGAGCAAACTCTTCTGCATGGAGTATCCCAGATAGTGGGTTCCCAACATACCTAGCTTACACTTCTTAGGGTTGGCTGTCAACCCCACCAGCTGGAAACTGTCAAGCACCGCCTGAAGGGGGAGGAGATGAGATTTCCATTCATTACTAAAAATGACCACGTCATCAAGATAGGCACCCACGTACACGGAATGGGGACACAGGATCTTGTCCATCATTCACTGAAAGGTCAGTGGTGCACCATGGAGACCAAAAGTGAGTGTGGTAAATTCAAACAACCCCACCAGAGTGGTGAACACAGTCTTCTCACAATTAGACTCCTCCAAGAGGACCATCCAATAACCCAGTGTGAGGTCAAGGGTAGAGATATATTAAGCCTGCCCAAGCTTTTCCAACAGCTTTTCCACACGCAGCATTAGGTATGCATCAGACTTGGAAATCTTATTTAAAACCCTAAAATCAATACATAACTGAACCAAACTGTTGGACTTTGAGACAAGTACAATTGAACTTTGCCATTCGCTTTTGCTTGGCCGAATAATGCCTAATTGAAGCATCTGTTGGACTTCCTTGTGGGTCACTTTCCTTGTTGCCTCTGGTAGGCGATATGGGGGCACCTGTATAGTAATGCTGGGTGGAATGACAATCTTGTAGAATGGCAATCTTCTTCTTCTTTTGGCTGCTCCCGTTAGGGGTCGCCACAGCAGATCATCTTCTTGGATACAGTATCTTTCTGTCCTCTGCATCTTGTTCTGTTGCACCCATCACCTGCATTTCCTATCTCACCACATTCATAAACCTTCTCTTAGGCCTTCCTCTTTTTCTCTTACCTGGCAGCTCTATCCTTAGCATCCTTCTCCCAATATACTCAGCATCTCTCCACTGCACATGTCCAAACCAAACGCAATCTCGCCTCTCTGACTTTGTCTCCGAACCCTCCAACTTGAGCTGACCATCTAATGTACTCATTTCTAATCCTATCCATCCTCGTCACACCCAGTGCAAATCTTAGCATCTTTAACTCTGCCACCTCCAGCTCTGTCTCCTTCTTTCTGGTCAGTGCCACCTTCTCCAACCCATATAACATAACTGGTCTCACTACCGTCCTGTAGACCTTCCCTTTCACTCTTGCTGATATCCGTCTGTCACAAATCACTCCTGACACTCTTCACCACCCATTCCACCCTGCCTGCACTCTCTTTTTCACCTCTCTTCCATAATGCCCATTACTCTGTACTGTTGATCCCAATTATTTAAACTCATCCATCTTCTCCAACTCTCACTTTCCAAGATTCCATTAAACAATCTGGTTAAACACTCCACTGCCATCTCTCCTAAACACCTCCATGTTTCCACAGGTATGCCATCTGGACCAACGACTTTTCCATTCTTCATCCTTTTCATAACTGTCCTCACTTCCTCCTTGCTAATCCATTGCACTTCCTGATTCACTATCTCCACATCATCCAACCTCCTCTCTCTCTCTCGTTCTCTTCATTCATTAGCCACTCAAAGTACTCTTTCCATCTGCTCAACATACTCTCCTCTCTTGTGAGTACCTTTCCATCTTTATCCTTTATCATCCTAACCTGCTGCATATCTTTCCCAGCTCGCTCCCTCTGTCTAGCCAATCGGTACAGGTCCTTTTCTCCCTGCTTAACGTCCAACCTCTCATACATCTCATCATACGCATTCGCCACCTCTCTTTTCACCTTGTGCCTTATCTCCTTGCACTCTTGTCTATTTTCTGCATCTCTCTGACTATCCCACTTCTTCTTTTCCATCCTCTTCCTCTGTATACTCTCCTGTACTTCCCCATTCCACCACCAGGTTTCCTTTTCCTCCTTCCTCTGTCCAGATGTCACGCCAAGCACCCTTCTTGCTGTCACCCTTACTACATCTGCTGTAGTTTCCCAACTGTTCGGTAATTCTTCACTACCGCCCAGTGCCTAACTCACCTTCTCCCTAAACTCAACCTTGCATTCTTCTTTTTTCAGCTTCCACCATTTGATCCTTGGCTCTGCCCTCACTCTCTTCCTCTTCTTGATCTCCGATGTCATCCTACAGACGAATATCCTATGCTGCTTAACTACACTTTCCCCTGCTACCACTTTGCAGTCTACAATCTCCTTCAGATTGACTCTTCTGCATAGTATGTAATCTACCTGTGTGCATCTTCCTCCACTCTTGTATGTAACCCTATGTTCCTCCCTCTTCTTAAAATACATATTCACCACAGCCATGTCCATCCTTTTGGCAAAATCCACTATCCTCTGACCTTCTTCATTCCTCTCGTTGACACCATACCCATCACCTCCTCATCTGCTCTGTCCTTCTCATCTCCTCTGTTACCTCCTTGTCTCCTCTGTTACCTCCTCATCTCCTCTGTGGAATGGCAATCTTGTTTTCTGCAACTGTCATCTGGCAAGGCATTGCCTAAAAGATGTCCAAGTTCCCCTCAATCAGTGATAGCAATTCCGCTTTCTGGGTGTCAATTAAATCATCCCCAATAGCGACCTCAGTTTGGGGGACCGCTGCAGCCGTGACCAGGACTTTATGATGGTCGTGCCACTCCTTTATTAAATCGTGTAGTCAGGCCATTCCTCTGCGGATGATAAACTTTGGAGTGTAACTGCTTAATTCCAAAAGTTTCGCATAGCTGCTTCAAGTCTTAAAGGGTGTGCCCGGATCAGTGAGAATCTTACGAGGGATACCAATACGTGTGAACATATCCGAGAGTGCTTTTGCAATAGTTTGGGTGTGCACCCATTGCAGCACTGCTTCTTCTGGGTATCCTGTGGCATAATTGATTAAAATGAGCATATACTGAAAGACACAGCAGCAGGCCAACAATATCTAATCCCACTCTCTCAAAGGGGCCGTCTAAAATAGGCATCAGTACAAGGGGTGCCCTGGCAGGTCTGTGAACGGAAACTATTTGACAACTGGGACAGGCCTTACAAAATTGCTCTACATCATGGCCCATATTCATCCAATAAAAGCATTTCGAAATATGTTCCCTTGTCTTTTCCCCGTTGAGGTGACCCCTCAAAACGTGACTATGAGCAATTGTTAAAATCTTCTCCCTATGCTCACTTGGTACTGGCAACTGCTCGATACATCTATCACCCATGCAATCAGAAATCACCCAATACAGAAAACCATCCTTATGTAAAAAATGTGGCATTTTAAAATTCTCTCCCCAGATATTAAGAGCAATTTCTGAAGTGGGCTTTTCTGAAAGCAAAATCCAAGTTGTTATCGGCTTGTTGTAGGTGAGCAAACTCTGTCAGGATGGCAGTCTCTGCTTCCTCCATGTTTGATGCAGAATCACAATCACCTCCCGCTGCTACCGTGTCCAATGCAGCATCGCACTCACCTCCCACTGTTATTTCATTTTCGTCCGGGTCCATATTGAGTGTTTGATTTGTGGAGACTGTTGGTGCGTGGGATAGCGCGAAAAAGTTTGCAAGTTGTCCCGGGTCTTCACTTGAGGATTTGTTCCCCAGATCGCAGGACAACTCTGGTTCAATTTCAAACCCGTTTCCTTTACTCACATTGTCTGCAGCGAGCCACTCTCTATCCACTAAGGGGGTAGGCACTCTGCAGGTGGCCAAGACCCATGAGAAGAGGGCATTCCTTTTTCCTTTTTTAGGAGTGGCCAGGGTAAGGTGTCTGATATGGCAGTCCAAACTTTAAAGTTCTTCCCTTTAAATTTCAGAGGGAGTAATATAGTTTTGTATGGTTTAATGTCCCCATGGACGCAGCGGATGTTTACGTTGCCTGTGGTCTTGTAACAGGTCTACCGGAATAAGTCACGGTGGACTATGTGGAGGTCGCTATCAGAGTCCAACAGTGCCAAGAATTCCTGTCCGGCCAATGTGATAGAGACCTTAAAATTGTCCTCTTTTAACATCATGGGGGAAACTTGCGAGCCTCGTACCTGGGGCATACTCATAGCCATTGTTTGTGCAGGTGGGAGGTGAAACTCCCAAGCCATATGTCCCAGTTGATCACAGCGAAAGCAGCTGTGTTTAGTCCATATTATGGTTTTCACACTATGGCCCAAAAAATAAAAGTGTAACAAAATCATAACACATGTTTTTATACATATCTTTTCTTTCTTTATACAGTATATCTTTTCATTGTTTGTGTTTTTTCATGGTTATCACTTGTAATTATTAACCACTTGTAAACATCATAGTAAATACTCAGGATTTATTTTTAGGCTGTTTAAATTAAGAGTTACTGTCATCGGTTATCTATATGAAAACAACTGACACAACTTGACTGGGAACAAGTGGAGGGAGACAGCTATGAAACAGAGACGAAGGGGAGGCATACAAATGAGCACAAATTACCATGGGAGGTGACCTCCTGCCCATAACATTTTTCTGTCTAACATTCAGTTGCTGGATAACAAATTAGATGACATTACAGCAAGACTGCCTTCACAAAAAGTATTAGAAACTACTGTGCTTTCTACTTTCATGCAATCATGGTTTACCACTGAGATAAAAGATGCTCTAATACCACTAGATGGTTTTTTGTTAATGCATAAGCCAGACAGAATCATCAGGTACAACGTGAGAAGCTAGCCTGTGTTTTATGGTAACCAGACATCTCAAAAATGTGCTTACCTGATCAGGAGAACTGTGTTCATAAGAATTACTTATGAATGCTTTGAAATCACTTTGTCTGGTATATGAAACCCCCCATTTATGATATACCTTTTCGACACATGTTGATGTCTTTTTATGCAAGAAAATAAGCCTTTTGAGGTTCCCCCCATTTTTGGCTCTCTAGACCAAAAAAAACCCTTCTTTTTAGGCCAATTTTAGTACAGGAAATTACACCCTTATGATAAAGAGTAAACTAATAGGTGTCTTGTGCATAAAACATCAACCAACCCCAGAATTTCACCCCTATTAGGATGCAAGGGGACAAAGTTACTCCTTTTCACAAAACCTTTACAAAATGAGAAATCGGTAATATGGGCCTATGGAGTTTCATTTTATGCTATTTCATGGTTGCTGATCATAAATATGATCATTTTTTGATAGCTGATTCCTTACCAGTGATTACGAATTCAATTTTATTTTTGATCCCTTAGTAGGGATCTAGCCCTCTATGAACCTATATCAGAGGGATAGAAATGAAACATTTCTGTTAAAATCAACAATATTTTAATTATAAATGTTTAAACTGAATAACACATTTCAATATTTCAAATATCTGACACAACTATTCTTGTTTATTTGTGTACTTCTTCATGAAATAAATTAATACATTTATTATGAAAACCCTGATGAGAGAGTTCTACAGTGTTTGGTTGCCGTCAACATCCCTCTGCAACCCACCATCATCATTATGTTGTACACTTTATGTTTACATCATGAGGGATTGCTTATTGGTGCTAGGAACTTCAGGAATGCACATTTTAGGAATATTTAAGCTAAATATCATCAGATATCACCTGCTCTAGATGGGGTGCTAACAGTCTGGATCACTGATACATTCTTGTAAAAGAGGCTTACTGCCTGCTACCTGAACCTCAGACAGTCAGACCACCAAGTACCATCAGTACTTCTGCCTTCAGGATACAAGCAATAAACAGCACTATTTCAGACCCCAGCCACCCTGAACAGTGTCAATTCTCCTTCTTCCATTCTGCCAAACAGCACCTTACCATTAGAATCAGGGGCAGTTTCTGTCCACAAGTGAGGTTAATTAACAGTCACTCATGTAGACAAATGCAAGATTTGTTTTGCTTGTATATACTACTTATTGTGTATATTGCATGTTGCATTGAATATGTCACGTTATAGTCATGATCTTTTTTTTTTGGTCTGTTAATACTACAAAACTGTCACTAGTCAGCAGGAGAAAAACAAGAAAGAATTTCATGGTACAATAAACAAATGATAACGAACTTGACATGAACCTTTAAATCACTTTTAAAAACATTAAGAAACATATTGCAATGAAAACCTGCAGCCAATAAAAATATTAAGGAGAGAGGTTGGCTACTTCTGTTTTGGAGAAAGAAAGATGCACCTCCTCAGCCAAAACCTATTCATTAGTAAGATTGGTCTGTAAAATAGTCATTTAGCTGATGAGAAATTAAAACCCTGGAAACAGGGATGTTATGTCATGCTGTCCCTATGGCAACCCTGAGCTTTGGTATAGAGGTCATTTGATAAACTACTCATGGCCTTTTTAACAGAGATGCAGTAACAATGTACAAATCTAAAGTGGAATTAGAATTCTTATTAAACTTAATCAAGTGGTAAACTACAGAGGGTTACGGTCTAAAGTAAACAAGATTAGATTTCCATATGGAAAGTGGTATTGGTACATTTGCACTGAGCTCAGAAGAATAACCTTTTTCTGGATGTAAAAGAGGGAAATCCCTAGAATCAGTACTCTAGAATAATGAAGGAAAACACAAAAAAAAAAGCAACAACATTGAAGTGATGTCAAATACATTATAGAAATAAAAACATAATGAAGATGAATGAATGAATGAATGAATGAATTAATGAATGAATGAATGGAAAGACTAGACATCTACAGATTTAATTTTGCTGATTTAAGACCAGGGCCATCCTTTCCACATTCAAATGGAAACATAGGATGTTAGTTATAAAAGCATGTGCTAAAAAATTAATTGGTAAATTATTCATATTAAAACCAATACCAAATGATTTTATACATACAATGGTGGGATATCAAAATTTTTCACTTATGGCTCAGTTATGTCATAAGGTTTGATTAGAATTAAAAGTCATGCTCAACACTGTTCTAAGACAAAATCATCCTCTCTTTTAACTCTGACCTTGCCAGTTTTACAGTACAAATGCATCCTATTATAAGACTAGTAGTATAGATTACTTTGTCTCCCCTGTTATATATAAGTAATTACACCACTTTTAAAGGTCTCAAATCCAATTTAATAAACAATTACGAATCTTGTTCATGTGGTTTCTGCATTTGTCTCTAAGGAGATGTAAGATGGACTACCATGGCAAATACCCATGCCTTTTAAGATAAGGTTAGTTCTAGACACCATGGCGACACAGCAGTTAGTGCTGCTGCCTCACATATCTAATGAGTATTGGTGTGTACCTTTTCAATGGACTCTTGCCTTGTCTAGGATTGGTTCCTGCTTTGTATCCAGTTGTGCTGGGACAGACACTTCTTCCTTCAGACACTCAGCTACATAAGCAGGTTATAAAAAGGATGGTGTTAGTTTTCAAATAATCAGCTATTCAGAACAAAACTGTCTTCCCTTCCTTTAAGACCTACCCATTTATTCATTTTCAATGTACACTACTGAGTGGTTGCAGTGGGCTGGCGCCCTGCCCAGGTTTTGTTTCCTGCCTTGCGCCCTGTGTTGGCTGGGATTGGCTCCAGCAGACCCCCGTGACCCTGTGTTTGGATATAGTGGGTTGGATAATGACTGACTGACTAACTATTGAGTGGCTGTGGTAATCACATCCACAGACAGAAATGGAGAAGCTGTAATTAGCCTTGGACAGAATTCCACAAGTAGCATAACAAACAGGATAGTATGCAAGGCAGATGCTAACTTTGAATAGGCTGCCTTTACATCCCAGAGAACATTTAAGCTCTCAAATTAACAGAAAATTCACAGAATGTACACTGTGGCCTAAATATGTGCCCAAAATGATAAAAATTCAGGGAAATCTTTTTTTATATACTAAAATGAAAAGAATGCAGTAAAAACTGTAATCAGCATATGTTAACTTATTTAATCAACCACCACATGACTCTTCACTGAACTCCACCACTTTTGGCTCCTGGACTGCTCTATCAGCAGACACATTTTTCTACCTAAGAGGTCAATTTTTATATTCCACCCAGCATTTCAGTGTTAATTGTTAATTTGTATATCTTTTATATACAAAAAGAAAGATTAGTCTGTTCAGCTCAAAATACATATGTGAGCAAACATTTTCTCTGTTAAATCTGAATAACAGCAGATTGAGAACCAAAATGACTGACAGCCATCTCTGTGATGTTCTTTGCATTTCAACCACACAACTTACCTTTTTGTAATACAATAAACGAAAACCCATTAATGGAGAGCTGTGATGCTCTTTTTTCTTTAAGCATATTCAATTATGAAGCATAATTTACCTATATTTGATTGATTTTGCTAGCTTAATACACTGGAAGTGAGGCAATATACCTCACCTCTAGTGTGTGGCCCAGCCCTTCGTATATTTTTCTGTATGTGGCCCTCAGTGCAAAAGGTTTGGACACCCCTGGTCTATTGTGAGTCACTGGCACACATATTTTAGGTGCTGATATAGAGTAATACAAATCAATCAATCTTCAAGTCTTGACGGCCCCACACCTTGCTCATGTAAAGGAAGACAGGGCTAGCCAAATGCATAAGAATTAGCTATGTGCAGTAGCCCAGATCAAAATAAACCTTGAAAGGCCCACCAAAAGTCAGAAAACAAATGAGGCCTTGTGAAATAATATTAATCATTTAAACAATAGATTTATCACTAGTTACATGGCATTTCTACCTTCTTGATGGAAGAAAAAAGTGTGAACCATCTGCACAGCTGAGATAGCTGCCTAAAGAGTGACTTAAAAAAATTCGGTGTGGCATCAAGGCTGGATTAAGACCCTCACAGATCCCTAGGTGACTTAATCAAATAAGCTCCTAAACTGAAAGTTGAACTTGATGATTTTGGTGCCTGGGCAAACAATCTTGTCCACAATGTTGGGTGATTGGTGATTTTGGCATGTGGACACATGATCATTTTCACAAGGGAGGGGGAATATTTCAGTGCATGGACAAACAGTTGTTTCCATACATTATTGAGAGGAGAGGGGATGACAAGATAAAAAGGTCACTTGTTATCGGGGGCTCCTGGACGCACACTCAGAATGCTTTGATGGTAGATATGTTCTGTGCAGAGTGTATTATTCTATGGCTGGCACAGCTGGTGGACGTATGTAGTAAATAAAAGATGCATGGCCTTTGTGGCCTATAGTATTGGTTTTAGCAATTTCAAAAACATTATTCCCCTATTGTTTTCCTATTTTCCTCAGTGTTAAGTTTGAATGACCTCAAATCGGTCAGCCATAAATAGGCATATGACTGTATTCCTTTAACTTCTCAGTATACTTAAGTAATTTCAACAGACTTCTGTACTTAATGAAACCAGTTTGATAAATATGAACTAAACTGCATAAATCTGGTAGCTGGGAGCCCAATGTAATTTACCAGGTTATCATAATGATATCCACACCTGAAAAGTAAAAAAATGGGGACAGGTCTCAAAAAGCAATAGGTCCAGATATTCCCCAAAGTCTAGAAAGACCTCACACCTAGGCTGCCTAGCCCCAAACTCAAAAGGCATACTTTCAGGCTTACCCAGGGCCAAAAAATGAACTCAGGCTTTAAAATTTCAAATGTCCAATTGAGAAAGGGAAATTTTTCATCATAGAGTATTAGAATGTTGTTTGCAAAATGGATTAATGGCATTTCTTTACAGTATTGTGAACAGTGTAAAAGCAAGACTGGAATTTCCCAGATAAATTGGGATGTGTACACTGCAAAAAATGAATTCTGAGCGAAGTGAAAAGTATCTAAATCATGACATCAAGTCAAATTTTTCATATTGTAAGAATTATTCACTTATCAAAAAATGAGTATTTACAATTATTTAGCTTACTTTAAGAAATCTTGTCAAGTAAATTTTGTTTATCAGCTCCCATTTAGTTTTTTTTTGTCTGGTTGTTGCATATACATTTTTGAAGGTGAGACTGAAGCTGCGTTGTGACTACTTTTTCCAAGTATTTGAAAAACAAAAGGTAAATTTGAAACCGGTGTATAACTGTTAAGCGGGGGATCCAACTCTGAATTCTTCAGTAATAGTTTGATAAGTGACACTTTCAGTGTATTAGGAACTGTGCCAGTCAGTACTGAACAACTGATAATGCTAAGAATGAGTACTGCCGGGAACAGCCATTTAGCTTTTGTCTAGCTTTGTCTGGAGGAGGTTTAGGGGACATGTAGAACTATAGGTTTAATTTTAGAAATTAAAGTTATGATTTTATGTTATTAAGTTAAAATTTCTGAAATATTATGTAGAAGGAGAAATGGGGATTAACACTGCAATAATTATTTTTAGAGATAACATTGAAATCAGGATGTTATATTGTTCATTTTATCATTGAAAAGTTAATGACATCTACACTGCTAATGTGTGTGGGTACTTTGCATTGCAGACCAAATTTTCCATTTGTTAGATTAGCAACTGTTGTAAACAGTACATGAGGATTATTTCTGTTGTCATCTGTTAATGTAGAAAAGTAGTCAGAGCAGGCCATCAAGACAGGTTTTTTAATACTTTTTAACACTGTCCATCCATCCAGTCAGATGACCTATAATTTTGTTGCTCTCCACCTACATTGCAATTTTCTGTGCTCTCACTAAACCAGGATGAGTTATTATGTGATTTAATCACTTTTTCTTATAAGAATAGCTTCTGTATCCAAGGCTTCTTTCAAAGTTAAATTGTAATCAGATGTCAGCTCATCGAAATTGCTTTCCACAATTATGCTTGAGTTCCTCAAAATATCTGCATATTTTGTTGTAGAGTTACAATACATATACTGTGCTGTCCTTATTTAAATCTGTGATTGTACTCTTAAGAGGAACAACAAATCAAACCTAAGTATCAATGACAGATAACTTCTTTTAATGGAGTAGTATTTAAATTTAGAATCTCCAATCTGTAAGTAATATGCACAGTAAATCTAATTTGTGATTATGACAAGTTGAGAGATTTACAATCTGGCAAAAATCAACTCTATTTAACATTGAGTAAAGCATTTGCTAAATGTGTCCTCTATGTGGATATCAAAATCCCCAATTAACATTACATGATTGGGATTTTTAGGTTAATCAGATACAGGTCTTCCAAATTCAGTCATGATTAATGAATATGGCCCTGATAATCTACAGACTAGTACTATAATTGAGCTTGAATTTGTTTTAATAAGTGTATCTGCCTCAGGTTTTGTGATTTGCTTTCTTTTTCTTTGTGTTATACTAATCTTGCAAGTCAACTCCTTTTTCTAACTCTGTTAAGGGTGTTGGGTAGCATAATTAATTTATGCTGTTAATTCTTTTGAATTCTTTCATTTTAAGGTGGTTAAAATATTTTTGTGTTCCCGCAATGCTATCTTGAAATTCTATATGCATCGCTATTTTGTTTGTGGATTTCGAAAGAGTTGCTAAGGAGTGACATTCAGGATCATGCTACACATTATGTCACAGGTTAGTGGCAATAAAATTCCGTCCCTAAGAACTCCAAGTTATAAGAAAAAAAACAAAACCTATGTGTGTATTATTTAGTCTTTGATTACTACTTTTGATATTTGACTGCAAGTGAGGATTTGTTTTGGTTTTGATGCTAAGCTTTGTTGACTTTTGATATGATGTGATATGATATATGGTTTCTGGACTCCCATTTTTGTCCCAGTCCTTTATACTTCTGTTCTTGAGGTATGCCACTTTCACTTTTGGTGCATCACAAAGGATTTAAATTCACCTAAATTTTATATAAGCAGTTTATAGTTCAAACATCACACAGAATTATCCTAACTCCACTTCCTCTGCATTATCTCTTGACCAGTAGTGGCGGACTGCACAATAACGTGCAGTGAATACACTTGACTTATAGTTTTCATCCTCTTTCTCTGTACATTTAGCATTCATTTGCTCAGAGGCTGATGCGCTTGCTGCTTCGTGAGCAGCTCGTTTTCTCCACTCTAGCAGCCCGCCTCTTCTCTTCTTCCATCGGTATCTTTTCGTGTTAAAACTTTGTGTTGCAATTACTTAGTACATTTTTCTTAATTTTTAACTAAGCTGGCACTTAAGTGTTTAATCTTCCTCAAGAATGATTTAAGGTATGAAGAGGTAGAGGAAGTGACGGCAAACATGGTAGGGATGAGAACGGCATCCGTACTTATGTGAGACACGGCCGCCCTTCTGCCCGCTGCTTAGAGTTGATTCTACAATAAAATAAAATAAAAATAAAAAGAGTAATAAAAATCATCACCCCAAAAGCGTAGTATATGTGTACCAAATTTCAGGTCAATAGGTCAAGCGGTTTGCGAGCTACAAGTGATTTAAAATCCTAGACGGGCATGGTAGCGTATTATATAAGACGATTTATGAAGAAATGTAAAACCATTTAGTGCTGCCTCAGCTAAAGATATGTTTCAGACGTATAAACCAAGTTTCAGCAGAATGACACAAATCACATTTTGTACTTAATATTATTTACTAAAGCAGTTTTATTCCCCAGAAAATAAATGTTATGCAAACAACAATTTAAACTGCAGATTCAGTTAAGCTTATATTGTACATTTTACTTTAATTTGAATTATCCTACTAATACAGGTAACCCTAGGGGAGGATCTGATTTTTAACTTTAAGTCTTATTATAGTTATTAAATTATTTAGATTTTGTTTATGATTAAATTTATAAGATTCCCACAAGAGGGATTTGGGGTAGTAGCAACAGAACAGTAGAAGTGGGATAAAAAAACAGTTTGTGATTTAAGATCACAAGACTGCAACAATTTTGCTGACATATTTTGAAATAAAATAATAGATTTCCTCAAGTAAGAGTGAAACCCATCTCTCTTGAAAAATAAAGAAATTTCTGAAAAACCACCCTAGTTATTAACAGATGGTATGGTTTTATGTCAAACCAGCAGTGAAGGGAACATAATTTCCTATAGACCACATCCCCTCTATAGAATCTTGGTAAAGGGCCAGACACCATTAAGGTGTTTCGTTTTGCTGCACAAAGAGAAGATCCTTTCTAGTGCCGCAGATTTCTGCAAAGAGACATTGCTTAGTGCCAACATAAGGTGAATACTTTGTCAACCAAATTCAGTTTAAGGTGAATACTTTGTCAACCAAGTTCAGTTTAACTTTAATGTTGGATAGCTTTGCTTCTGGGAGGCATTTTACTTTAACTACTGGGTTGCTATAATGCAGAATGTTAGATTTGCTAATTATGGAACTGCCAAATATGAGCCCTTTTTGTAATGTTCTCAGTCCTAACAGACATGCTGCTGAGAACAGAGCATTGTTTCTGGATCTGAATTGGTGACTTTGTTTCCAAGGGATTTAATTTTGATTTCTTAGTCTCTCTGTTGCCCATTCAACCCATAGCTAAATTGATGCTGCTGAAAGAGAACGAAGATGAATCATAAATGTCCAAATTATCTAAACAAATCAAGCAAATTAAATTTTCAGTTTGCCAAATGGCTATCAAGCTCCTAACAATGTCCTTCAAAGTGAATATTTTTCCCACTCACACTAAATTAACTATAAATAATTGTCAGGGGAAGATATCTGTACTGTCAGCAAAAAAACCTAAGGAGTACATACCGCAGTAAGTAAGCAAAACATATAAACATAAGTTTGATCTTTTCTCTACCTTTCAAGGGCACATTTAATGTTGAGTTCATCATTATCAGTTTATCCTGCAAACAACTTCAAAAATGCCCTTCTCGTTGTGGGGTTTAGCTTGTTGGCTGCAGGACACTCACTTTCAGGCTTTCAGTACCAGCATAATTGCATAGAAATGGTATGTCTAAGGGTGCGCTTCAGAACCCTTATTGCAGTTCTTTAAATGTTAAATTTTTTTATGAAATCCTAGCCTGATCAAAACTAATCTATACTTTTCAAAAGTAAAGAATTTGAATGCACAAATTACATGTATTCTGTGTAAGAAAAGATGTAATTGAATAAGTAAACCTTTTTAAATTAAATAGGTCAGGCCACATCCTTTAGTAGCTTTTTGTGCAACCTATTTTTTCCTCTGCTTATTAAATGCCCTTTCACATCTGCTTCAGCTCCTGCAGATTTCCTTTTGTCTTCCAAGAACATTTCTACTAGGTTATAGTCTGGAGTTTCCTATAACAATGATGTCAGAAGCTTTAGTCTTCCCAAGTTTAGCAAAGTTTGCTTTTTGTTCACAGATGGGCTTGCGCATAAATGGTGAGTTTCTCTTGAGTGATAAAGGAAAGGAATCAGTCGGGGAAGGCAACAGAAAAAAATATATTTTTTTTCTATATTTTTTACAATATAAAATGGATTTATAGTAAATGAGAAAAAAAAAAAGAATTTTAGCAAACCTGATGAGCATAGTTCTGCAAAGCATTGAATTAGCCAAATTGAAGGATTTCTTATTATTATTCATGTTTTTGTGTTATATAAGGAGGAGAGCAACAAAATGAAATATTTGTAAATGTGTGACCCTTAAAAAGATACTAGAAGAAGGGTGAAGAGATGTCTGTTCATTTTTTTCAATAATTTATTATTGCCACTGAGTTCAGTATCTCAGTCATATTAATAATTTCAAATGCAATATGATGCCTCTGTTTAGATGACTAGAAGTAATTTGGGAGAGAAAATATTACAGCAAGAGCCATCAGTAAAAATCTACAGTAACTTTTAACTGTTGTTGTTAGTATTATAATAAGATGTACTTTATATTGGAATAAGTGAAATCCAAATTTAAATGTTATTTTTAAGTCAATCAAATGGCTATTTATTATGTTAACTATCTGCAAGAATTGATCCTCTAGCTTAAATACCATGCAAAGTCGTTGTTATTGGCACACAGCTAACTTTGTTCTTATTTATGAGTGCTTTTTCTTTGAAGTCAGAAACAATGCACATATGACCTAAACCTCTTTATTAAGCATTTGTGGGAACTGAGTGAACTGCTTTCTTCTGTACTTCTTTGTATTTAAACTGCCAAAAACCTACATTTTTCTCTATTGACTCACATCAGAATCATTAAAATGATCCCTCAACATATGCTCACATTCTGGTCAAATGAAAAAAGAATGTCAGTTCTGTTAAAAATTAATGTATTGACAAAAAAAAGTGTGTTTATTGCCCAATAGCGTCTTTTGCACGTCATTATTGATAAACATTTTTTAAATTATATTGTGTTTTAACTTGTCCCGGGTATGACGTTAAACTGCATCAAACCTACAAACTGTCCTCCAACTTGTAGGTTGGTGGCAGGATTGGCACTCCATCCACCGTAAAAACTTCATGCAGCTCCGAAATGACAAACAGAACTCCTTTCTGCTGTCCATGGGAATAGCTCTGTTGCAGCAACACATAGGAAAGCTGCTTGCATTATCAATTGAATAGGGGGATAGCCCTTAGGAGCCTCATCCCTGGAAGAGTCAAAACTGCCGGAGAACTAATGGGGTCAGTCCTGCTGGAGATTGGAACTGGTGTGGTGCCAAGGCGTCGCCCACTGCACGGCAGCACTCGGTCCCCAATTTGAGGTGGCTCATCCGGGTAGGTGCATAGAATATCTTGTCTCTCCAGCATGACGATCATCTTCCACATTTCAGTGATGGCACTCTTTAAGGTGCGCAGACCCGGGACTGGCCAGATCTCTGTAAGTGGGTACACCTTTTATTGGTCTGGTCGCTCTGATGGCTGTCATACTCAGGGAGTATCTGTTGCTGCAGTGGATCGGCTCCTTCTGATGGTGTCTGATTTCACTCATTTCAAAAAACGTATTATGAGATTCACATTAAGGCACTCTCTGGGTCCTTGTCTGTTGTCTCAGTGTATGCTCTGATTGCGGTGAATGATGTCTCAGTGAGGGAGACACTCCTCTGGACATGACTGACTTCAATGCGACTACTGGCACTGACAGGGCTGGCTATGAGGATTGTGTCTGTCCCCATGTGTCTGACAACAGTGCTGAAAGTGGCTCCATGTTGCTTGGCATTGCAAAAGGTCAGGGGTTGCAGATTGCTGAATGCTGGTTCCAGTGCCCTGAGCCACATTGTTGGACTTTGTACTCCAATACTGGTTGGTGGTGTGGTGAAGGAGATCAATCACATCCTTGTGGGCAGATGCAGGAGGCTCTTACAAAACTGCAGGATCTACAAAAGTGGCCAGTTTGGAATTATAACCACAGACTTGTTGTTGCTACTCTGAAGATCCAGCTTAGGTCCAGTAGGCTACCACCTATTTGGGGAATGAGACTGGAGCTGGCCAGACTCCAAGATTAGGCTGTTTCTAATGAGTTTACTCACAGTTTGTGTGAGGAACTTATGGACTTGGGTGTGACTGCCAGTCTTAAGATAATGTGGGAGACCTTCCATGACAGGACACTAAAGGTTGCTGAGGGTTGTGTTGGTGTTACCTCTGCACCCAGAAGGAGGTGTTTCATTTCACAGAGCACCATGGATATCATAGAGAGGAGTTGCAGTGCACAGCTTGATGGAAACTCTGGTCTGTACCGGGAATTGAGAAGGTCAGCTGTAAGGGCTCTGAGGGCAGGTAATGAGGCATTTCTTATAGGAATCTATGAGTAAGTGACACGTAATCCATGCTCTAGTGACCCACGTCCCACTTACAGAGGAATCGAAGCATTATGCACATCACAATCTGTTCCTTGGAGAGTCGCAGTCGGGGCAGGTGATGGGACGGTCCTTACGGACGATGCTGCAATTGTGACCTGCTGGGCTGGCTTCTTTAAGCAGCTGTTTAAAGCTGATCCTCTAGATAGGAAGTGGGACACCATTGGGTCCATGGTTCTTGAGGCTGATCCTCCAATTAGCTGTGAACCACCCAGTGTCACTGAGATTGCACAGGTGGTGAACCAGCTGAAGGTAGGGAAGGCTGCAGATCTGTGATATCCGGGGTGAACTTCTCCAAGCTGTTAGTAAGGCTGTCCTCCTTGCATTGCAAGAAATCTTTGCCTCCATTTGGGAGATATGTGTCATCCCAACTGACCGGAAAACGGGACATGTCGTCCCTATCTGGAAAGGGAAGGGTGATCGCCTGAATTGAGGCAACTACATGAGGATAACACTACTCTCTGTGCCAGATAAGGTCCTTGCTTGGCTCATTCTCAGTAGGATCTGTGATCACTTGCTAACCTACCAGCGACCAGAGCAGTCTAGTTTCATGCTTAAGAAGTCTACCATCGACCACATCCTGGAACTGAGGTTTCTCATGGAGTGCAAATGCAAATATTGGCAGAGTTTCTTTGCAGCTTTTGGTGATTTTCGTAAACTGTTTGACTCAGTTCATCGACCTTCCCTGTGTGACATCCTGAGACTTTGCGGGATCTCACTATAGTTGCTAGATATTATGGCCAACCTGTACACTGGTACTGTGACTGCTGTGCATAGTGGAAGCAGAACCTCAGAGTTTTCCCATTTGATTCTGGGGTTTGTCAGGGTTCTGTTATTGCTCCTCCTCTGTTTAGTGCTTGCATGGAATAGGTGTTGGGTAGGGTCATGGGGTGCAGCAGCTGTGGGGCATTTGTTGGTGAGGAAAGATTCACTGATCTTGACTTTGCAGATGCTGCTGTGATCTCCGCTGAGTCAATGGAGGCTCTGATCAGGGCTCTCGAGATACTGATTGAGGAGTCTAAGTGTCTGGGCTTGTGAGCGGATAAAAGCCAAGATCTAGGCCTTTAATAACCTCTTCGCACAGCTATCAACAGCGTCTGTCTGCAGAGAGAGTGTCAACCGTGTTGAGAGGTTTACTTGTCTTGGCAGTGACATTCATGTCTCTGGTGACTCTTCCTATGAAGTCAGTAGACGGATTGGGAAAGCATGAGGGGTCATAGAAAGGGGTATGTGGTGCTCCCGATATCTTTGTAAATGGACAAAGGTTCAAGTCTTTAGAGTCCCGTTGCTTCCTGTTTTGCTATATATTTGTGAGACATAGACACTATCCAGTGACCTGAGATGAAGTCTGGACTCCTTCGGTACTGTGTCTCTTTGGAGAATCCTTGGGTACTGCTGGTTTGAGTCCTGAACGAGGCACATTGCTACTATTGTGAGGAAGCATCAGTTACGGCACTACGGCCATGTGGCACGATTCCCCAAGGGTGGGATGGCTCACCCGCTCTGCAGGTTCTGTGCCCCCCTAGTTGGGACCGCTTGCACCCCGTCACCTCAGCCGGCGTTGCGGTTTCCCTTTGCCTCTGCAGAGGGTGGCCCTTCTCTGGACATGAGCATCCTGTCTCACGTCCGCCCTTATCGGAGGAACCAGCTCTCTTCCCTCGATTCCTCCTCTTTCTCTGGGAAGCCGTGACGGGGAAAGGTATAGACTCTGTCCCGTCTGCATCCCTTTGGATCGGCATGAGACCAATGCTGGGTTGGGGTGTAGGGCCTATGACCTGCAGCGCTCATCAGCCTGCGTCCCGCCTGCCCTCTTGCTCCTCTATTGGAGCCCCCCCTACTTGGTTCCAAACATTTACATCACACGTCTTTCTGGTGGGGTCAACCTTATTCTTTACAAGGCCGGTTCCACTCACCTGCTCCGTCGTACTGCTCTGGCCGAAGGATTCAGCATCGTGTTGTTTCGTCCACTCATGCAACGACTTCACTGATGCGACTGCCTTCCTCTCCAGCTTCTGCAATTCCTCACAGAGGGCACGTATCACCTGTGAAAGCGACTCTGTGGGCTGAAGGCACTCCTCCAGCTCACACAGAGCCACCGGCAAGTACAGAAAGTCAGCCGACGGAGAACTTACCGTTTGATCAGTCACACACGCTGGCTGCTTCCTGTGGGTCCTCTCCCTCAGCCCAATCAGGTCCTTCCCTGGCACGAGATGGACATTCCTTGGTTCCACCTCAATCCATCCATTGGCGGGCACACAAGACACACCATCCAATCCCTTGCCTGTCTCGGGGAGGGACTTCCGGTCTGCGGCCATCTTGTCTCCTCTCCTTCCGGTGCGGTAGCATGCCTCCGGACAGCCTTGCAGCTGCCTCGGCTTCTCGAGCTGCAGTGACTCCTCTTCCACAGCTTCTCCTGCTGCCGCCGCGCTGGCAAAGCCCCACAGACCGGCACGCGTCTGCCACTGAGGCGGATCCGGGCAGTCCCTGCCTACAACGCACAAAACATGCCCGGCCATCCAGGGCCAGCTGCCTGTGAGCAGGGAACTTACCTCCTGGGTCTCATCTGTCCAAGGATATGTCCTCAGCATGGCCTCGCTAGACACAATGCCATCCTGGGTGCCACCAGCAATGGCACGCTCGTAGGAGCCCGCTGCACTCCTGTAACACCCATTGTCTTCCTTCCGCACGAGAGGGAAACGGCCTTTCTGTGTTCCGGTGGCAGTCTGTGGGGTGAGTCTCTCTCGCAGGGTTGTGTGCGTTCCGCAGCGCGTGTGTGGGCTCCCCTGATGCACCGGGCTGTCCACAAAATTATTTATATCGACGGGTCCCCGCCCGTTGGCGGAGAGTCCCCTCTGGTATGCCATTGTGGAGTATGGCCCGGACACAGACAGGTAGACATGGTTTTAAGCACCACACACACTTTTATTTACACTATATATACTATTTACAAGGTGCACACAACCCCAAAACTCCCCCAAAAGTCCAGGCCTCAATACAATATATATATATATATATATATATATATATATATATATACATACTGTACATATATACATATATACATATATACATACATATATATATCCATACATATATACATATACTGTACGTATATATACATATACTAGCAAAATACCCGCGCTTACTGCCTTAAAATTTTTATTAAGAAGACAATTAAACCTTTTTAAAACTGAGGGAAAATATACCAATAAATATTTGTTAAGGATCTCTTTGTATGCCACGTTGTCAGTTTGGCCCTCCAGTTGTAATATGACCAAGCTGTAGCTGTGCGCTGAGCTTACTCTTGAGCATGCAACGTACAGTTGGCCATGTGAACAGTAATCTTGCTTCAAATCTCACAGCTTGGATTGCTGCTGTCATAATCGGTTTGAGTTTCATGGTTTGTTTCAATTATGACAGTATTTGCAGGACTTGTGTTGAAGAGACATTCGGCATCTGTCAAGCGTTGTAAGTATACAACCAGTTTCATTGATAACTTCACATCCAGCTTTTGAGAGTTTAAACATTTCTAAACATCAAAGTGTCCACTACTGAAATCGTCACCTGTGAAACTAAGATGTTTAAGAGGCATTAGCGGTTGTCCAAAGGTGTAAAATATTTGGCCATTTCGGTACACTTAAGCATTTCACTCTTCTAGTGCTCCTGTGTAGTATAATTATCTCCTGTACCGTCATCAGTCCACACCTTGAACCTGTCCCAGTCATTCAATACATAAGACACAATGTTCCTCTGGATATCAAGAGTGAGCCTGATATGGCCGTGCAATATATAACAAAGAGAATGGAAAAGGCAGGTGCCATCTCCGGGCATGGAAACCACTTGGTAAGTGACAGTTCTTTGATCGATGGTGATCACCTCGATAGACATGTTAATGGGGGTACGGTTGGAATGATAAAGGAAATGGGTACCTGAACAATGTAAAGTAAGTCTAAAATACCTACACAATAAATATAATCGTAATAAATGAACAATAAAACAGCGGAGAAGCTGTGGATTAAATAAAAAGGCTGTAGTTATCAGCAGGGAGACGTGAATACCGTGGCGAAGCAAGGAAGGGAATGTAGAGACCGGAGCGACGGACGGCCTTATATAGGCAGGCAGCCAACAACGTGGGAGGCGTTGGGATGGGGGACCCAACTCCGCCTCACACGGTGACCGAGCTGCAGGCTAGGGACGTATATATGTACGTAAATAGGATTCAGTTAGCGTTGGGAACCCGTGTACCAAATTTCTTGAAGATGGGCCCATAAGTAACAAAGACCGTTGAAAAGTTCAATATGACGGCCGACAGTGGCATCATACCACCGAAATAAGTATGTACATTGGTTTCGGTTAGCGCAGGGAATCCGCCTACCAAATTTCGTGAAGATGGGGCCATAAATAAGAAAGTTCAACATGGCGGACGTTGTCGACCGTTATCGACCGTTATGACCATTACGACCGTTACGCGTAGAATTTCGATATGAAACCTGCTTAACTTTTGTAAGTAAGCTGTAAGGAATGAGCCTGCCAAATTTCAGCCTTCTACCTACACGGGAAGTTGGAGAATTAGTGACGTTGGAAAGTTCAATATGGCGGCTGACAGTGGCGTCATACCACCAAAATAAGTATGTACATTGGTTTTGGTTAGCGCAGGGGAGCCGCCTACCAAATTTCGTGAAGATGGGGCCATGAATAAGAAAGTTTAACATGGTGGACATTGTGAAAATTAGTGACGTTGGAAAGTTCAATATGGCGGCCGACAGTGGCGTCATACCATCGAAATAAGTACATACGTCGGTTTCGGTTAGCGCAGGGAATCCGCCTACCAAATTTCGTGAAGATGGGGCCATAAATAAGAAAGTTCAACATGGCGGATGTTGTCGACCGTTATCGACCGTTATGACCATTACGACCGTTACGCGTAGAATTTCGAAATAAAACCTGCTTAACTTTTGTAAGTAAGCTGTAAGGAATGACCCTGCCAAATTTCAGCCTTCTACCTACACGGGAAGTTGGAGAATTAGTGATGTTTGGAAAATTCAATATGGCGGCCGACAGTGGCATCATACCACCGAAATAAGTACGTACATCGGTTTTGGTTAGCGCAGGGAAGCCACCTACCAAATTTCATGAAGATGGTGCCATAAATAAGAAAGTTCAACATGGCGGACGTTGTCGACCGTTATCGACCGTTATGACCGTTACGTGTACAATTTCGAAATGAAACCTGCTTAACTTTTGTAAGTGAGGTGTAAGGAATAAGCCTGCCAAATTTCAGCCTTCTACCTACACGGGAAGTTGGAGAATTAGTGAGTGAGTGAGTGAGTGAGTGAGTGAGTCAGTGAGTGAGTCAGTCAGTCAGTGAGGGCTTTGCCTTTTATTAGTATAGATAAATATAGATACATACTGTCACACACGTGTGAATAGGAGGCAGCTGAAGGGCTTGGAGATGAATGGTAATACATCTGCTCAGGGGGTGGAGGGGTGCACTGACGCTCTTTCTTTTTTTTTTTTTTTTTGTTTTTTTATTAATTTTATTACAATCCATACAAAGCAATCAAGTTTTTACAAAGAGAAAAAATTAAGAACAGATCGATCTCCACCCCTGAGAGAGAGAGCAAGCCAAATGGAGTTAAATTTAAGGCTTGTAAACATACCTAAATTAATAAATTCTCTGTGCCTTATGAACTTATTTTAAAATATTACTGATTAGATCCTGCCATGTTTTGAAAAAAGTCTGTACGGATCCTCTAACTGAGTATTTGATTTTTTCCAACTTCAAATAATATAACACATCGGTTTCCCACTGACTTAAAAGAGGAGAGTTTGGGTTCTTCCAGTTTATGAGAATAAGTCTACGTGCCAAAAGTGTAGTGAATGCAATCACAATTTGTTTGTCTTCCTCCGCTTTAAACCCATCTGGAAGAACACCAAACACAGCTGTTAATGGGTTTGGAGGGATTGTGAGTCCAAGGCTATCTGAAAGGTAATTAAATATGTTTGTCCAGAATAATGTTAATTTGGTGCAGGACCAGAACATGTGACCTAGTGAGGCTGGGACTTGGTTGCAACGTTCGCAGGTTGGATCATGCCCTGGGAACATTTTGGAAAGTTTTAGTCGAGACAGATGTGCTCGATATATAATTTTGAGTTGTATGATTGTATGCTTTGCGCATATGGAGCTCGAGTGAATTCTCTGCATTGCTACTTTCCACTCCTTTTCTGATATATTTATTGAAAGATCTTTTTCCCAGTGTCTTCTTGGATCTTTGAAAGGGAGGGATTGTAAAATGATTTTATATATTGTAGAGATGGAGTCTAAGTCCTTGAGATTGAGCAATATTTTTTCCAGCATGGATGAGGGTGCAAGATGAGGAAAATCTGGAAGGTTTTGTTTAACAAAGTTTCTGATTTGAAGATAGTGAAAGAAATGCGTAGCTGGAATGTTAAATTTGGAATGTAATTGTTCATAGGATGCAAAGACGTTGTCTATATAAAGATCTCTAAGCAAGTTAATTCAAAATTTTTTCCAAATATTAAAAACTGCATATGTTTGTGAAGGTTGAAAGAGGTGGTTCTCTTGCAGGGGTGCCACAGATAGAAGCTTCTCCGTCTTAAAATGCTTTCTACATTGGTTCCAGATTCTAAGTGAGTGGAGCACAATTGAGTTATTTGTGTATTGCCGATAACGTGTGTTTATTGCAGCACAGAGCAAGGAATACAAAGAAGTACTGCAGGAATTTACTTCTATTGCGGACCAAGCCTGTGCATGTTCTTCTATTTGTGTCCAGGTTCTTATCGCCTGTATATTTGCTGCCCAGTAATAAAACTGGAAGTTAGGTAGAGCCATGCCGCCTTCTGCCTTTTGTCTTTGTAAGGTCGCTCTTTTGATGCGTGGATGTTTTGAATTCCAAATAAATTAGGTTATTGTCGAATCTAATTGCCTAAAAAATGATTTATTAATGTATATTGGGATGTTTTGAAATAAAAAAAGGAGTTTAGGAAGAATATTCATCTTAGCAGTGTTAATTCTTCCAGGTAGTGTGAGATGAAGGGTTGACCATCTATGCAAGTCTTGCTTAATTTTTTCCATGCAAACGGCGAAATTTTGTTGATATAGAGCTTTATGTTTACTTGTGATGTTTACCCCTAGGTTTTTAAACTGTTCTGCAATGATAAAAGGTAGGGTATCTAATCTAATATTTTATGCTAGAGAGTTCACTGGAAAGAGTACACTTTTATTCAGATTAATTCTGAGACCAGAGATCTTTTGAAATTCTGTGAGTGCTGCTAAGACTGCAGGCACGGAATTTTCTGGGTCTGATATATACAGTACCATGTCATCTGCATATAATGAAATTTTCTGTTCCAGTCCTTCTCTGCTAATCCCCTTTATCTGATCAGCATTTCGACAATGTATTGCCAGTGGTTCAATGGAAATCACAAACAGCAGCGGTGACAAGGGGCATCCTTGTCTAGTCCACGTTCTAGTTTAAAGTAATCTGAGCAAATGTTGTTGATGCAAACTGAAGCTTCTGGGTTAGTATACAGTAATTTAATCCATGCACAGATGTTTGGGCCAAACCCAAACTTCTCCAATATAGTAAAAAGGCATTTCCATTCAATCATGTCGAATGCTTTTTCTGCATCCAATGATAATAATATTTCTGGGGTGTTTGATTTAGTTGGTGAGTATATTACATTAAACAGGCGTCGAAGATTGGAAGATAAGTGCCGGCCCCTAATAAATCCAGTTTGGTCTTGTGATATTACCGAGGGGAGCACTTTCTCCATCCTTCTGGCTAAGATTTTAGAGAGTATTTTAACGTCGTTATTCAGAAGTGAAATTGGTCTGTATGATGCACATTGTAATAAGTCCTTATTTTGTTTTGGAAAGACAGTGATTTGTGCTTGGCGAAAGGTTTGTGGAAGAGATTGGTTATCTCTGGCTTCTGTAAATGTTGCTAATAAGAGGGGAGCTAGCTGAGCGGAGAATTTCTTGCAAAATTCTGCCGGGTAACCATCAGGGCCTGCTGCTTTCCCGCCTTGGAGTGATTTTATAGCATCTAGTAATTCTGATAACGTCAGAGGTTTATCATGTTCCTCCGCACTAAAAGCGTCTATTTGTGGTATCTGTAATGTATCTAGAAATGTATTAGATTGTGTATTGTCTTCTTTAAACTCAGTAGTATATAGGGATTTATAGTAGTCTCTGAAAGTATGCATTATATTTTTGTGTTCGACGATTTTATCTCCGTTCGTGCTAGTGATTACCGAGATTGCGTTGCGCACTTCTTGCTTGTGAATTTGTTGAGCTAAAAGCTTATTAGCTTTCTCCCCATGTTCATGGTAATGATGTCTGGATTTGTAAATTAGTTGTTCAGTTTCTTTAGTTGTCAAGAGGTTTAATTCCGAATGTAGAGCCTGCCTTCTCCTATGTAGAGTCTCGCTTGGTAGTCTGGCGTGTTCTTCATCTATTTTAGTAATTTCGCTTTTTATCTCTGCTACTTTCTTGGCTTCGGATTTATTTCTGTGGGAAAGATATGAGATAATCTGACCTCTTAAGAAGGCCTTAAGAGTTTCCCAGAGTATTCCTGCAGAGATCTCGGGGGATGTATTTGTCTCTAGGAAGAATTTGATTTGTTTGGATATAAATTCCGTACAATTCTCGTCAGCTAATAGAAGCGGGTTGAGGCACCATCTGCGGGGTGAGTGCATGGGGCTTAGTAATTTTAGCTCCAAGATCATAGGTGCATGGTCAGAAATAACAATAGCATCGTATTCGCAAGATTTAATCAACGGCAAGAAGTTATTGTCTATAAAGAAGTAATCAATCCTTGAGTAACAATGATGCACTGGTGAGTAGAAAGAATATGTTCTTGAATTTGGGTTTAAAAACCTCCAGGGGTCTGATAAATTGTGATCAGTTATAAACTGTGTAATTATCTTTGCGGTGTTAGATGCCGTTCCCCCTGTGGAGGAAGTCCTATCTAAAAGTGTATTTAGAACACAATTGAAGTCCCCAGCCATTATAACTTTATAAGAATTCAGATTGGGAATGGATGCAAATAAATTTTGTATAAATTCCTTATCATCAACATTAGGTGCATAAACATTTATCAAAATCATTTTACAGTTAGATAAGTCTCCCATGACCATTACATATCTCCCTTCAGGATCCAATACTACATCTGATGCTACAAATGGTACTGTTCTAAGTTCCCTGCAGACCTTTCCTGGGAAATCCTACCAGGAGCCACCGCCTCGACTCGGGACACCCCACTTCCAGTCCCGGCCCCGAGGACGACATCACTTCCGGTCCCGGCCCCGCGGACAACATCACTTCCCCCAGACTTCCTATAAAGCCTCACACCTTTTCCCTGGAATTCAGTTCTGTTTTGGACTCTGTCTTGTAAACTTGACTCAAACTAAAAAGCATTTACTTTTGCAGCCAGGATACTGAATTATACGGGTGGCTGCCCCACCTTGCCATGTCTCTTGTCGCTCCACAAGGGCAAACCCGGGCTGAAGCCCTATCTGGTGGAGAGTTTTGAAGGGACCCACAGGCGTGGGCTGGTTTCTAGGGAGGACGCAAAAGGGGCTCATTATGCTCTCCGGGGTTGGAGAGCTGAGCTGCCCATCGGGACCAAGGTCCCTGATAAGAATGGGCTTTCCCCAGGCCAGCAGGTGAAGGAACTGCAATCCTGGGAGTTTAACCCAAAAACAGCACTCCCAGAACAAGCTATGGCTCTCTGGCAGCAGGTGAGTCTGTGGCTACAGCCATTTGAAAGGACCCCACTACAAATTGTGCAGCAGGCTGCCTGCTTTATGCTGCTGCAGCATTTACCCCAGGACTTTGCCCAGCCGGCCTGGGGTGACTTCCACTCCATGCAGGAGCTTTTACAATTCCTAAAGACCCCAAGGCCGGCCTTGAAACCTGGGGGGGCAGAACGGCCCCTTAGTGGAATCCATGGGAACTACATCCCACTTAGGAAGTCCCTCCTGCTCAATCCGGAGCCTGTTCCGAAGTCGCCGGACCACCTGGCGTGTGACCTGTCGGGGAACGAGGTGGACTGCAGGGGGACGCAGCGGTGTTGTTTGTGTGTCCTTAGCGGCCCTCTGGCGGATACGCATATGGGGGAGGTATTCATTAATGGATATAAAGTGACGGCCTTGTTTGACTCCGGCAGTAACGTGTCTGTCGTTGCTGGCCATTATGTTTTACCGCAACAGTGGATTAAAAGAAAGACCAGTCTTAGGTGTATACACGGAGATGTCCATGTGTATAAATCTGCCTGGTGTTACATTTGTCTGGGAGGAACCCTTAAAAGACTCACTGTGGCGGTTCTTCCGGATCCACCATTTCCAGTAATTCTAGGGTAAGACTGGTCTGAAAGTAACAGCGGTAGACTAGTGAGTATTCCCGGACAAGCTTTGGGCTTAGTGATAGGTGAGAAAGACTCGTCTCAAGCTGCCTCCACTCCATGTAATCAGCCGGCAGAGAGTGGGGCGGAAGGCCAAGAAAGTGACGCAGAAACTCCTGGATCTTCGAGGGCTGCCATGTCATCTACCAGTGCCCAGGCAGCTTGGGAAGAATCTCCGCCCCTTGAGGTCAGACCGGACCCGCTCTCTGAGTTGCACTTTCAGTTTAAAGCGATGCTGGCTTCTTTCAAGAGAGAACAATGGAATGATGACTCTCTGAAACATGCAAAGAATGCAGTGGTCCTCGTCAACGGTCAACGCACGCATCAGCCCATGCCATAGGGACCTCGCTTCGTCATTGAAAATGACCTATTATATCGGGTCGCGGAGCATGAAGGGAAGGACTGGAAGTGATGTCGTCCTCGGGGCCAGGACCAGAAGTGATGTCGCCCTCAGGGCCGGGGCCGGAAGTGGGGTGTCCTGAGTCGAGGCGGTGTCTTCTGGTGGGATTTCCCGGGAAAGGTCTGCAGGGAACTTAGAAAGAGCGTCAGTGCACCCCGTCACCACTGGGCAGATGTATTACCATTCATCTCCAAGCCCTTCAGCTGCCTCCTGTTCACACGTGTGTGACAATATATGTATACACACACACATATATATATATATAATTTTTTTTTGTGTTGTATGTTGCCAATATTCCTTTGTTTTCTAGAATTCAGGATGGTTGCCAGTTCTTGATTTCTTGGGCTGTGGCAACATGATGTGGTGGGTGCGGTAACATACTGGACATTTGACTTTGGGGAGCATGATCACATTTTGTGGATGTTACATGAGCAGACATAGAAGAATGATGAGCTTCTCAGCTCTTCTGATCTTTTTTTAAATTCCATATTCCATTTTTTGATCTTTTTTTTAAGTAATTCGAAATGTTCAAGCCCTTTTTTCATCTCTGCCTATGCTTTTAATACATTCAATAATTTTAAAACTTTTTAGTATGGATGTTGTTTTGCGTTCCTCTTTAAAGGTGTTGACTTTTCAATTTTGTTAAAACTGTGATGTTTTATTGCTCCAAATACCAAAGCTGCTTTTGTGTTTTTACTCTCATTGCACCACTCAGAGTATTTTAACCCTTTTTATCGGAGTGTGGAATCACAGCTATACAGCAGCATATCCTTCTGTATACTTTTCATTGGAATATGTATACATTGGAAAAGAAGAGTGAAAAAGTGGACAAGAAGTTGAATAGAGAGTGTAGTGGCAGTCAAAAATCAGGTTGGGGATATACACAGAAAGGTAAGCTATCTAGTGAGCAAACCAAAAATTGAATGACAAAATCAGAAGTTAGATGCAGAAGTTGAGAACAAAAAACTAGAAACAATCACTAGCGAAATGCAATGTCTGAAGTACAAAAAAAGATTCTTTAAATTTATTCAAAAGCTTTGATGTTTAAAACTGTGCAGCCATCTTTTTTAGGTGGGGAGCAATGACAACCACAAACAACTGGACTGCCCACCAAATGGTAGCATGCTGACATGGCAGAACCCAAACAAGAAAATATTTATGAAATAGTAGCATGCCTACAGAACCATCATAACGATGGAAACAAACATAAATGCTAGATATTAGCATGTGAAAAAGGATCAAAATGACACATACACAAAAATTATGAATCATTGCAAAAAAATTGAAATCCATCTTTTATTTTTAGTGGACAATGTATCAGGAAACTATTGTGCTAACAGCCCAGATGTAAGCATGAGCGTGGTAAAGAGTGATGCAGCAATGCGACACATACCTGCACTGCTTATTGTTGATGTCTCAAATTTCAGGCTATAAATAAAGACAGAAAACAACTAAAAGTAATAAAGACACACTAGTGGAACCAGCACGAAAATACACCTGGTAGCACAATAATACAGAAAAAATAACCCTTTGCTAAGTCATAATTTAAATTAGTTTATCCGTGCTTCCTTGTCTATATGTGTAATTGCATTTATAGGCATTTACACTATTACACTATTAATTCTTAATGGTGCATTGAGCCAGCTCGTAAAAATAAGCCTCCAAAGCTTTAAAAAGCAGTTCAGTTGGAAGTCATAGCAATTCTTAAAAAGGATGTGGATCAACCACAAAGCAATTCAAACTGATCATCGCTAAATTATGTAGAACATGACTCAGCTCCACAAAAATTGTGCTGTTGAGTCACTGGGATTTCAAAAGTTATGAAGAGACATAACAAAACAAGCACAATTTCTGAAAAGCATACAACAAGTGAGAGAACATATTGTTCCTTCAATTCAGCAAATTTCACAAGTTCCCATCATGGATAAGTTAAGTCCTCCAACACCAGATTTACCAATGTGCACGACTGCAGAATGGCCTATCACCGGCTCAAATGTTAATGTGTTGACACACAAACCTTCAAATGCATGAAGACCTGTTGACACCTACACAAAATCAAACTGATTGAGGTTAAAATGAACAGAAAGAACATCAAGACAGGACAGAAAAAGAACTACCTAAACTGAAGTCACGAGATTAGGTGAAAATCACAGTACAGGTGGCCTTATGTTCCTATCAAGGTCAGACAGAGGAAGGAACACTATTGAGAAGAAACCAAATGGACTTGAGAAAACAAGCAACTCAAGGCAATGATAAGCTGCTTGTCCAATTTACTATTCCACCTTTAAACATTAATATAGAACACTAGAAGTAACCATCTCAGGAACAGTGGCAACAAATGACAATAAATGACCTTCTGAAGTATACAGCAGACCAAAAGGAATAGTGAAACCTCCACAGAAACTGACTGAATGCTGTTAAATGGAAAGAAACTAAAGGACTGTAGTTATTTCAAATTGTGAGAAATGTGGAGTTGAAGGGATAATAACTGTAAATACGTATAGAATGAAAGATAAAAAGTTACTGCTGTTATTTTCTTATTGAGAAGGAATGTCTGTTTCTTTTACAGTGGAAAGATGTGTTGTTATGTGCATAATAAAAAGAACTCCAATGCCTAGTATGCTTTGCAAGAGATGTACAAGGCTGGGACTGGAGGTGATGCAATGTATAAGGAGACGAAATGTAGTTTGCCAACTAAAAAAAATTCGACTTGTACAAAACTCACATCCTCGTTTGTCTTTGTTAAGTATAAACTTAACACCAACAGTTTTACCATTGCTCCATGGCTGTTCATTTACATGGGGGAAATGGATGCCATGGCAACAAACAACAAAGAAAAATCTTAATCCCAATAACCATCATGAGACTGCACTCAATTTGTTTTAAGTGGGTTTTCCAGGTTTTTTTTTGCCTGTATTTCATGATAACATTGGCCTCCTTGTGTTTAATCATCCATCCATCCATTATCCAACCCGCTATATCCTAACTACAAGGTCACGGGGGTCTGCTGGAGCCAGTCCCAGCCAACACAGGGCACAAGGCAGGAAACAAACCCCGGGCAGGGTGCCAGCCCACCACAGGGCGCACAAAAACACACACCAAGCACAATTTAGAAACGCCAATGCACCAAACCTGCATGTCTTTGGACTGTGGGAGGAAACCGGAGTACCCGGAGGAAACCCACGCAGACACATGGAGAACATGCAAACTCCACACAGGGAGGGCTCAGGAAGTGAACCCGGGTCTCCTAACTGCGAGGCAGCAGCGCTACCCACGGCACCACCATGCCACCCTTGTGTTTAATCATTTGTTTCCTATTTCTCATCATCATCACAACCAGCTTACACATCAAAGTAAAGAGAAATTTAAAAATGTGTGGCTTAGTCACTTGGTTTTTCTTAACCATGGAAAGAGAAAAATATGGTGGAAAGGCATGTGGTGCAAAATTCTAAACAGTCCTAAAACTAGCCTGAAAATATGGGAAAATAATGATAGAACTACCTTTAGCTTACTTCTCCATGACACTCTAATGCAGTCAGTGTAGGCACCTGCCTATATAACTAGCTCAGAGAAGAACATTACACTGCTGAAAGAAAACTCAAAAAGGATAAAACCTTAAACAAAGAAAGAAAAGTATGAACGTTAAACTAAATATGGCTAAAATATATGGAAAAAAGTGTAGAAATAAATACAATTTGATGATCCAACCAGGCTTCCACATCAGCTTACATAGTATCACTAAAATGGCTGCTAATACCATATGACCATAGCCAAATGCTTCACACACTCACCACGTGATCATGCTTCCATGACCTGATTACATGGTGAATATCTTGGGTCCCATAAGACAACAGGAAATTATCAGGAAAAATTGAAGTAAAACACATAAAAAAAGTGTAAAAAAACCAACAATAAATGACTAAAACCCCTAGCAGAGCCCTCGTCCTACAAATGCAACACCTGGATTGCCAGGGAGCCTCTGGTAGAACAACCAGAACAACTGTGGAAAATGAATATACTTGTCAGGAACAAAAGATTTCTACTCAGCCCTATAACCTTGTTAGTGAACAAAACTTTGCACCCATCCACAAGCTTTACATCACCCAAAGATTTTCTGTACCTCTTATTTCAGATGACAGTCCGCCATAACATGAATCCTAAGTGCAAAACTGATCAGATACATAAAATAAATGAACTTTAAAGACAATGAGTAGTACCAACTGATAAGTAACTTTTGTTAGGCATTTGATTATTCTATACTGTTAAATGAGGAACTCACAACCAAAGGTCCTAAGGGAAGGAACACTTTTGTTGAACCTCGCTAGCTGGTGTGTGGTGATGACAGTTTGTAAACTTTTCAAAGATATTTTATGGTATTCTTTAGATCAATTTCTAAATTGCTTATTGTTCTAATAACTTCTGAAACAGCTAAGGGGGCAACAAACACAAAGAGAAACCGGTGATCCATAATTGTAAAGATGTCCAACAAGGGTTGCTCCTATAGAACATAGCCTACATACAGTACATTATATAAATACTCCACCCAAGGTAAAAGTTCTCTCCATTTAGATGGTAAGTCTAACACATAGAAACAAAGGTACTGTTCAAACTGTAGTAGTCGTCTTGGATTGCTCATTAGATTGAGAATAATAGCCATAGGATATGTTAGCCTTAATGTCTAGCCAGGAAAAAAGGCTTTCCAAAATTAAAAGAAAAACAAACTGAGGACTTCCATCCAAAACAATTGATGCTGGGAAACCATGTAACTTAAATATAATATTTTTAAATCCATCAGTCATCTTTCTGGCTGTTAGAATCCTCCTGAGGGAAATAAAATGGGCTGCCTTTGGAAAACCTATCCACCACTAATAAAACAGTAGTTTAGCCAATAGAGCTTGGCAGATCTGTTATAAAATCCATAGATTCATGCTTGCAAAGTCTCTTACAAGGCACTCTAGAGTCTCGGTCCACCAATATATATCACGGGTGATGACATATCTAGCCTTGAAGTATGCACCCAAAAATACCTAAAGATCAACTCTTTTCTACATGTAAGGATGATAGCAATCATCAATTTATGATCATACGCGTAATCCAAAAGAGTAGCAAAAACAGATCCTGAAAGAAACAGTAAACCACTAGTAAGTAGAGTTTTCTTGCGATAGCAGCAGCAAAAAATAATTTGTCTGGAGCTACATTACCAGATGCTGCTAAAATACTTGTTTTCTGCCTGAGGTATTACACATAGCCCTTGCTATGAACTTGTCACTCATGAAAATGGGATCTGGATTTGGCTATGACTTTAATTATGCTGTCTCAGTTTATCACAATTCCCATTCTTATGCTCAGAATGATGACAATATAAAAATTAATCTGCTAACAAACAAGGCCAAGTATGCTTAGTTATGCTAAGATGGACTTATGGTGTGTGAGGCCACTCTATCACTACTTACACCTTGTGAGGGGCAGCAGGGATCCTTAAATTGTGCTGGGGACCCTGCTGCATATGGTGGGCTCTACTTCAGAGAGCTCTGACCTGGCGTTCCTCACCAAGAGACATGCTAGCCTGGAATTGTTGAAAGGAACCAAAAGTGACGCTGGAAGTAATCACAAGCTTGGCTTAAAAGCAGGCTCCATTTGAATTTTACAGTCTGCAGTGAAGAATGTAATGTCCTCTGTATAGACTGAAACAAAGTTACAAAGCACATCTCTAAAATATTTTAAACAAAAGTTGGAAGGACAACTGCCCTAACTGTGTATGAACATATTCAAAATGTTCTAAAAACCGCTTTCCTTTTATAACTCTCTCTCTGATTAGAATCAAGTCTGTTTTTGTAAAGATACTTACTGGATACCTTTATTTGATTCAATAAATTAGTAAAATGAAGTGGGTAGAAATAATTTTATTAAGTTACTTAACATCAGTACATGGCAGAAGGAAGCCATTATTAACTCCCAACAAAAAAGTACCAAGCAATACAGCCAGAGCCCAGTGTAAAGGTGTACATATTAACAAAGATACAACAAAGACAATACAGGTTTTGTTGGTTGGTAAAGAACCAAGCCACAAATCAAAGATCAGCTGACATGGCTTCAAAAAAGCCCAAATCCAGCTTAGGTGCCATGATAGCATGAGGGCTAAACAATTGTTGGTTCTATTGAAACAACAACAACTGAAGACTACTGTCATGAATCAGTCAGATCACAAGCCTCAGCAACACGATGCGTAGCAATTAGGTCGTTGTTCTACATGTCAACTTTCCTTCCAAATGCTTAGGAATGCAGCAGATCTCTGGGCCACTCATATAAGTCAGTGATTTTTGTCCCAACCAGCTGGCATGTAAAAACAAAGCAAATAATTCTAAATACTCAGCTGAGTCAGTTGGTATTAGGTAGTTGTGAGGAGACACTTATATGGAAGAGCACAAGTGCCAACCCCCTACACCTCTAATAATTACTTCAGAAATTAGGAAGCTAGTGGCAGACATACGCTGAGCTTGCTTCACACCATGAGTACAAGGCAGTCAGCATGGTCACCTCTCTACATGACCAGCTACTACAACTTCAACCGACTTATGCAATAAAGATAAGAAGAAAAATGAAACATAAATTTGTGCCCATAAGCTAAATAATAAAAATGTGTTAAAAGCATAGGCAAAGGTTGAAAAAGAGAGCTTGCAAATAGGCAAAAAGTTGAATGAATAAATGAAAAATTCTAGGTTCTCGAAAATAGACCAGAGGAAATGATGACCTGCCCATGCCTCTAGATCAGGGGTGTCGAACTCCAGTCCAGGAGGGCCGCAGTGGCTGCAGACTTTCATTCCAACCATCTTCTTAATTAGCGACCAGTTTTTGATGCTAATTAACTTCATTAGCCTTAGTTTTAATTAGCTTGACTCAGGCCCCTTAGTTGTTTTTTCCTTAATTAGCAGCCGGACATTAGTGAGAGATAAAACAAGCAGGACATGACCAGCTCACCTGTACCCAATCAAACTAAATCTGAAAATAAAGATGAAGGTTGATCCCTTAGGTTACCAAAACATTTTAGGAGTTCTTAGAAAAAAACAGAATATCAACAGTTTTGGAAATGTCTGCTGTGGCAAAAAGAGAGCAGCAACAAGCCATGGAATTAAATAACGAGTTTAATTAACAGCAAGAATCAGCTTCTCATTAAGGAACTGGTTGGAGTTTGAAGCCCCAATTTAGCTGGTCATCTGTTTTCTCGTTTCATGTCTTATTTCTGTTTGGCTGTCATTTAATGAAGAAAAGAATCGATTCAGAAGACTTAATCCTTAAAAACAGGGCTATTAAAATAGAGGGTAAAGAAGTTAATTAGCAGTGAAAACTGGACACTGATTAGGAAAAGGGTTAGAAAGAAAACCTGCACCCACTGCAGCCCTCCAGGCCTGGAGTTTGACACCCGTGCTCTAGATAATTTCCTATGATCTACCCTAAACAGCCAACAATACCATGGGATCACATTCCAGTGATGCCAAACACCCACCATGGGGTCATCATACCAACTCCAGTGATGTTATGATGTGTTAGTCATCTTGGGATCCTGGAAACAAAAATAAGCCAAAGAAGGCATAAAAAAAGGAGAGCTTGATGCTTATATTGTTGCAGATCAGTAATGTAATTTTATTGCAACCTCAATAAAACCGTTTTATTGTGTAATAGTCATTTACACATCATTTGACTACAGTAAGAGGAAACAATGTCACTCTTACTTGATTTTGAAAAGTAAAAAACAAGCTCTAAACAACTAAAGGTAAACTTTTTGTTTTCTATTGTCATTCTGGTGCTCTGGTTTGATTAGAAGGTCCATGAATAGAAAGTACAAGGCCCCCTTTGTGTTGTCTGTTCAGTGCTGTTTTGTTATTTGTTTGTTTGTTGTCATGTTCTGCTAGTTGTTGTCAACTTTTATTTCTGTGAAATCCTTTGTTTTTTTTTTAAGGATTTCCTGGCTTTCATCTTTCTTTCCTCAAGCCTATTGCTAGAAAAAAATTGCAAATAGAAATTTCTTTTTATATTTGCTACCCTATGAAAAATGCTTGGTTGCTAAAGCTATGAAATACAAGTAAAAGCAGAAAACAAAGACAATAAAATAATGATGCAAAATAAGCGCAGGAATTGAGCTCAAGGGAAAGATCTGTCACCTCCTGTTTAAATAGGAGCATCATCAGTTGATGAATTTAACTAAAAATGAAGCACGAGCAGCCATGAATTGACTTCCAAGACTAATGTGATGGCAGTGCCACAAGTCATCTCCATGGTCACAAACAGGTTCCAAAGAAATGTACTGCAATGCATATCGTTATTATGATTTTTTTTTCTTCAGAAGTATTAGAAGGAAACTTTTTCATCTGTGACCGTAAATGAATACCAACATTCTCTAATGGCCAAAATACAAACTTAATCTTTCATCCAGGGGATGTCTCTTATGTTCCAGTAGTGAGAGGCAAAGATATCCAAATAACATTGGCTTCTCTTTATGATCAATGCATAACAAAACAACATTGTAAGGCTATGGAAGCGATAGTAATCTATACTAATAAAAGGCAAAGCCCTCACTCACTCACTCACTCACTCACTCACTCACTCACTCACTCACTCACTCATCACTAATTCTCCAACTTCCCGTGTAGGTAGAAGGCTGAAATTTGGCAGGCTTATTCCTTACAGCTCACTTACAAAAGTTAAGCAGGTTTCATTTCGAAATTCTACACGTAACGGTCATAACGGTCGATAACGGTCGACAACGTCTGCCATGTTGAACTTTCTTATTTATGGCACCATCTTCACGAAATTTGGTAGGCGGCTTCCCTGCGCTAACCAAAACCGATGTATGTACTTATTTCGATGGTATGACGCCATTGTCGGCCGCCATTTTGAACTTTCCAACGTCACTAATTTTCCAACTTCCCGTGTAGGTAGAAGGCTGACCCCATCTTCACGAAATTTGGTAGGTGGCTTCCCTGCGCTAACCAAAATCGATGTACGTACTTATTTCGGTGGTATGACGCCACTGTCGGCCGCCATATTGAATTTTCCAAACATCACTAATTCTCCAACTTCCCGTGTAGGTAGAAGGCTGAAATTTGGCAGGCTCATTCCTTACACCTTACTTACAAAAGTTAAGCAGGTTTCATTTCGAAATTCTACGCGTAACGGTCATAACGGTCAACAATGTCCGCCATGTTGAACTTTCTTATTCATGGCCCCAACTTCACGAAATTTGGTAGGCAGCTTCCCTGCGCTAACCGAAACCAATGTACATACTTATTTCGGTGGTATGACACCACTGTCAGCCGCCATATTGAACTTTCCAACGTCACTAATTCTCCAACTTCCCGTGTAGGTAGAAGGCTGAAATTTGGCAGGCTCATTCCTTACAGCTTACTTACAAAAGTTAAACAGGTTTCATTTCGAAATTCTACACGTAACGGTCATAACGGTCGATAACGGTCGACAACGTCCGCCATGTTGAATTTTCTTATTTATGGCCCCATCTTCACGAAATTTGGTAGGCGGATTCCCTGCGCTAAC